>PVLA01007734.1:0-100264 GCA_004027455.1 Hydrochoerus hydrochaeris | reverse complement strand
AATATTTACTATGTACCCTTTAACTTTGTAACTTGAACAACTACATCCAGGATGACAGTACATAATTTATAAATTACTGATTTCTTAGTGGGGCTTTTTCTCATTCTCCTTTTTCTTTCTTTCTTTTAGAATTCTGTATTGTTGCTACCCTTTTTTCTGTTTTGCTTTTTTTTCTTCTCTTTAAATAAAATTTTAAAAATGTTTAATTGCTACTGTAAAAAGAGGAAATAGGAAGCGCTATAAAAGATATAGCTGCATGTATGTTTAGGTTTGTGGGATTGATGACCATATTTCTAGGTTCTTGTTGGATTGTTGAACAGATCTGTTTGCACGCTCACTGCTTTAGTGTCCACTTTGTGTGCTTTAATTCTCTAACTTGAATAACTGTTTCTAAAAGAACAATACGTAATTTATCAACTAGTGATTTCTTACTGTTTATCTTCTTTTCTTGAAATTCTGTAATATTTCTACCTTTTTCCTGTTTTTTTCTCTTTAAATAAAAAAAATATTTTAAATGCTATGAAATACTTTTCTAAGTTTAATGTTAATGGTTTTATTATATTCTACTAATGAAATATATCACTTATTTAAACATCTTTGTTGCTGAAGAATTGTTTCCCATTTGCCACATTTATAAATAATGAAAAAATCATCTGTGTTCACAGATTTTCTCACTCACCTTATTTATGAAAAAGAGAGTCTTATAAATAGAATTTTCAGGTCAAAAAATTATTGTATATTTCATTATATCAGATTCATTCATTCACTCAGCAGAAGTTGTAAGGCATCCGTAATATCCAGACATTGCCAAAGAGGCTGGAGCTCTGGCAGTGACCAAACTGACAAAAAGGTTCCTGCCCCCCAAGGAGCAGCTTAGATTACATTGGAGGGAGGACTTAATATTTAGTGTGTTAGAAAGTAATAAAGGCTATAAAGAAAGGTACAGTAGATCCAGAGTGAGGACGAGAAGTGTTGTGGAGGGCACAGGCTACAGATGTAAATAAGGTGGTCAGGATAATCCTCACTCAGGTGACACTTGACCAAAAGGTATTGCTCAGTTTCTTTACTCAGGGTATGCAAGAAGGGAAGATACAATAGGGCAACTGGGCAAAAGCACTAAAAATGTACCAAAACAGCCAGAGTCCCACACCATCTCTAGGATGGGTCTTCCATGGACTGTCCAGTTGCTGTCACCTATACACACCTGGAAAGTTATAACCAGATTCCAGTTTATAACTAGACTCTCAGCTGTGGGCCCATGAAGATGAAATTTGGTGTCAGTGATTCATAGATCTACATACACAGCTGTACCTGTGTGATTCTGGGTGACGAATACAATCAGGGAGAGGAGACTGCACAACCTTCCCAGGGGCCAACTCTTAGTCTCACATCTTTGGTCAAGTGTTTCTTCTGATTTACCAGAAGGAAATTAATGCCTCTTTCTTTTAGAAATTTTAGGACCTTTTCTATCATCACAGCAAAGTGTTTAGAAATACTGAACGTTGAGTGTATGACTGATGCTTGAGGAATTAAATACATGAGTGAGATATTTGAATTAATCTAAGAAACATCCACAGTTGAGGGAGATAAGAGGTTTCACTACTCACGCAGCAGACCCTGGGCATTATGAAAACAGAGTGAACTAAGGATGACAGTGGGCTTGGGAAAAAAGACCTGACATCTAGCTGTAACTCTACCACTAATTGGATTTGTATCTTTGAGTACATCGTTACTCTCTGGAACTGTTTTCTTTTTGTATAGTAGTGGATAACACAAAACCATTTACTTCTCTAACCTTGAGGATTGTATTTTAGAAGAAACCTAAAAAAATTCTCCAGAAACCATTTGTGGCCACTACTCACAAAAGCATTCATTCATTCAATCAATAAATACTGATGCTGTGCCTGTTATATGCATGCATCATGCTAGATATCAGGACCAACCATTCTAGGTATTAGAAATATGTAAGAAAGACCAATCCAGATCCACAGTCTATAGGGGAAGTAAATACATAAAACAAACAGAAGCAATAAGCACTATAAAGGTAAGAAAAATGAGTGCGATTTGTTTTTTCTTTTTTTTTTTTTTAATTGGTCAGTAGGAAATGACTTCTCTGAGAAGGGGCATTGAAGTTGACATGTAAATGACAAGCTGGAACTAGGGCACGTGAAAGTCAGGGGCAAAGAAGGTGCATCAAATGTCCTGAGGAGGCAGGAGTGATCTGAGACTGGCATATTTAAGAGAGAAAGAGGACGCCAGAGTAGCTAGAAAAGGCAACTGATAAGAGATGGTGGTGGGGTAAAGGTCAGATAAGGAAGGCTTGTAGGACTTTAGATTTCTCTGAAAAATGGAGAGGGCAGTTGAATGCAGGAGTAAATTAGAAAAAGCAACGATCAGCCTACTGCAGGAATCTCAGTGAGAGACAGAAGAATCAGGGTGGTAATAGTAGAGAAGAAAGAAGTTGCACTGATTTTTTTTTTTAATTTTTAAACAGGATTTCTGATGTATGACGTTTTGGCTTGGGCTAAGAGGTAGAGATGAGGACATTTCTGAAAGGAAGAAGATAATAAGAGTAATAGATTTAGAGGTAAATCTCAAAAGATCTGTTTGAGCCTTGTCAAAATGGAGATGTCTCCTAGATAGACAATGGAAATGTTGAGTAGACAGTTGGAAATTAGTCCAGAGATCAAGTCTGGAAGGCACAAGACTATGATTTCAGGTGTTGGATGTGATTCTGTGGATTTTTTTTTCTGGCAACATTAGGGATCAAACCCAAAGTCTCACACATGTTAGGCAAACATCTTACCACTGATTTACATACCTAACCTTCTGTAGAATCCTTTCTTAACTTCTGTCATTAAGTTGTCAAGTGTAAAGTGAGTAAATAGCTGTAAAGAAAGTAAGGAAGAGGAACTTTGCCAAACCAGAATCAATAGCTAATTCCAAAAGCCACTTCGTCTCTAACCTTCACTTTGCTCATCTTTGAAATGGAGTAAATTGTAAGAATCCCAGATAGGTTGTCTGAGAATCAAAGTCAGACAAGAGATTAGGGCATGGCAAACTGGCTGGGGAAGTGGACATGATCTGTTAATTACAAGGTTCCAGCCAGGCATAGTGGTGCATACCTATAATCCCAGCACTTGGGAGGCTGAAGCAGGAGGATGGTGCTAAGTTTGGGCTACATAAGCAAGTTCAAGCTCAGCCTGAACTTCATAGTGAGACCTTGTCCCAAAAAAAAAAAAAAAAAAAAGGTTTCAGGACATGTGCAGAACAGTTCCCAAAGCCCTACATGTGGAATCAATCAGAGTGCTGTCTTCAATTCTTCCTGCAAGAACTTAAGCAGGTTTTCTATAGGACAGCCTAGACTTGGAGGAGTGAAAGATACAAAAGGACAGTTCCCAGTCAGCTCACTGCCACTGTGTTCTCACTCTCACACTGTAGAGCGCACTCCTTTTTCTATTTTTACTTGGGCCAAACTCACTCTGCAGAGCCTGTTTCCTTTCCAGTCTTTAATGAATGTAAAACTTTGCTACCATTTATTATTTGCTCAGGACAGATGATCCCAGCATTCCAAAATCTGATAACAAAAGAATCCAACATTTACAAAATGCCTACTAAATTGTACAATACAAAATATGCCTCCTCTAATAAAAGGCAATTTACGTTTTTTGACCTGAAAGGCCTTCTAGAAAATGAAGGACTAATATGGAAACCACCCTCAGCGGAAGTACTCTCCAGCCCTCACAGGTCTGTCTTCTTACGCTAACAACTTCCTTGGTAAAGGCAAAATCAACACCACAGCGCCCTCATTTTGAATCTGAAATCAGCTGCTTTGAGGAAAAATAATGATGAGTTTCTTCACTGTCATTCTATTTGTCAGCTGAGTATATAAATTTCACAAATAATCAAACTTGAACCATGTGAGCAATAGTTGAAATGCATTCTACAAATATCATTGATTTTTAAAATTCATTCTCTTTTTTTTTGTTGTTTCTTTCAGGAAGTTCTGTAAGAACCTATTTTGGGGGTTGGCTTCAGTTTTCCTGGCTATGGTCCAGGGAGATCAGTAGCAAGGGTTGCTCAAGCTGATAGTGGTTTTGTGGGCTACTTGTTGCTCCTTTTAAGTATCCAGAAGACCTCTCATTCCCACATATTCCTACTTCAGAAAGGAGATACGAGACTTCTGACCACTAACAGTGAGGGCAGAACTTCGCAAAGAGAAGGGGGAAGGGTTATTATTTCATTCCATGGTTGCTTGTTCCCTTCTCATGACGAGTAATTCCAAACTGGACCAGCTCCAGGATCCTGGTGGGAAAATCTGTAGACAAACCACCACAACAAACAGCACCCTTGGGAAATGTTCTTGCTGTGTTTCTGTCATTTGCACTTGAAAGGTTTCCACAAAGGACACCATCCAAGGTTGGTGTTTCATGAAAAGGGTACAGTCCTACAGTGAGCTGGCAGGGTCCCCCATAGGGGAGGTAGAGCCAGGGGTGCCCAGGAAAGATGGGGGCCCAGGAGGGGTGGAGCAACTATAAACAATACTGTGAAATGACCATCTCAAGCAAGCACTTAATTCTGGGTGAATGGTTTAACTTTACATGTCTCAGTATTGGCTCTGCCCAGAAACATGGTACCAGTCCCTGCCATGAAGTTGCTTCCAGCACCATAGCCTCCCTACATGGACAGCTTGTTTTACAGATGCTACAGTTAGGTCAACCAGGTTGGAAACTGAGCATTCTATGGTGCAGCAAGCAAGGTAATGAGGAATAGGCAGGAATCCAGAGCCAAGTCAAGGCGGAGTCATCTGGGTTTCATCTTGATAAAGCAGAACTCCTCATTTGTTTGGTTCATCAATATCCTGTCAAAACATAGACTCATGGAGGGGGCAATCCTATGAATGACAAAAGTCCAAACTCAGTCACACACTGGAAAGAAGAGGAGTTCCTCACCTGACAACAGGTGCCTCCCTGGAACAGCCTCAGAGCATGACTCATACCTGAGTAAAATGAAAGCAGGAGATCTATGGCCCAGAACTGGGTCTGACAATTCGAGATCTTTAAAAAACTTCACTCATTCGGGAAACATGCCCTGAGCTTCATGCAAGTGCCAGAGGTTCCCTGGAGACAGCAATGCAGAGGTATCTACTCTTAATGGGGCACAGAGGTGAGCACATCTCTGAGCCTCAGCATCCCAGGTTATGAAATGTAGGTAACAAAAACATGGAAGCATCATAAACAGCCAGCAACCCTTGAGTGCATCAATATACTGTGGTTAATTATAACATTTTATACAGCATTAAAGATAGATGAGCAGGACACTATTTATTAACAGGGGCAAGTCAATGAAAAGAGCAAACTGGAGAAGGATACATTAGTATGATTATTCATATAAAATTTTCAAAAAGCAATAATAGATTATTTTACTTCTTTGTTGTAAAGCATAGGAATGATGTACCACATTTAGAAAAGTTGTCTTCTCAGGGAAGAAAGAAAATAGAAAATCAGGAATTTTCGGTTAAAATATTTTCTCTTTCCAGCAAACTCATAAGTCAGTGTTTGGTACATTATTATTTATACTTTGTATATGCTTAAAGTTCATCAAAACATAGGGATTTAATGCTATGTTGATTATCCAGAGATAATTAGCTATTAATTTTAACCAGTCAAAATAACAGATACACCTAAACTTTTCTACTCCTATCAGAAAAAATGCCACATGTTTTCCCAGGGGTGAAGAAAGATAGTTAAAGGTTTGACCTCTAGATTACTGTTAAAATTATATTTATTGAGGACTAATATTCTGAGCATACAGTACATAGTCACTAAGGATTCTACATTTTAAATGAGAATACTAAATAAAATTCAATTGACTATCACATTATTTTCCACAATGAAGGGTGAACTTTGGCTCTTTTCCTCCCACCTTTTAATTCTTCCACATTATTTTTCCCATCTCTTCAACTTTCCACTATGTTAATAGTGAAATTTTAGCAAGATCAATATTTGGGATATATGAAGATGTCTATTAGGAGATTCACAGATTAGTTATATAACAAACTATAGTTAAATGTCTTCCTTACATAACTTTTTTATTTCTTTGCATGTAATAATTATGCTTCCCCCTATTTTATTCTTTTCTAAAAGGTCTTACTTTCTCATCACTGAGGTACAATATCTGACATCCACAATTTAAAGAAGAGTTTTATTTTGGCTCACAGTTATAGTCCACAGTTGACTAGCTCCAAGACAGGGGTGGCATGATGGAAGGGTCTTGGTGGAAAAAAATATTGTTCATTTCATGTTTGCCAAGAAGGAGAGAATAAAAAAATCCAGAAAGGACATAAAAACTTCCAGATCACCCCTCACAGTACCTGCCTCCTCTGACCAGATCTAACCTATCAGGAGCAAATCAACTATATCTCCCCAATGATTTAATCACCTTCCAAAAGCCTTGACTATGAGTCCATAAAGCATTTGGGGAACACTCATGATCAAACTATACCCTTGTCCCCAAAAGATTCAATCATGTCTCTTTAGGCAAAATTTATGTTGTCCATCTTTAAGAATCATCAAAGTCTTACCAGTTCCAGCCTTGCTGAAAAGTCTAGTCCAAAGTTTCCTCTGAGGCTCAGAATCTTAGCTGGGAGTCACTGTAAAAATTTAAAGGAAAGTAAAAATTTAAAGGAAAGTTAAAATCTGCCAAGGCACAGGTAAATATTCCCATTTCAACATGGAAGATTTGGAGGACAGAAAGAAAGGACCAAAGCAAAACCAAAACACAGCAGGACAAACATTAAGCAATACAGATCCATGTTCTGTACTCAGGGTAAGATGTTGCAATGAGTTCTGAACTCCAAAGGGTTTGCTTGGCCCCACCCTACAGAATTGCTAGTTGTAGTTTTTGTGGTTCCTTTTATGGGGTGGCTTTGTTCACTGCCTGTGGCTTTCCTCACAGATGCCACATTTCTGTGTTCTTCAGTGTCCTGATGTTTCCACTTTGGGGTTCCCTCTCAGAGTTTCATGGACTGCCCTTTCAGGAATACACAGCCTGGACTCCCTGACTTTCTTTTGAAATCTGGTTGGAAGCCTCCTTGACTTTGCAACTTTTGCATTCTCCATGCCACCAGCTCTAATAGTGGCCAGGCCCTCTTCAATAATTGTTCCAGCAACCTCAAAACCTGGATGGCCACCCCAGGGCAAGAACCATCAGCATTTCCTGAGATCCACACCATGTTGGAACTTAGGGCACTGGGAAACCAAGCAGCCAGCTCATTGCCCTGGTAAGTGGCTGTGGCTTGGAAGCCACAGCCACTCCAGGGTGAGAACCATTAGTGTCTCCTGATATCGGCACCATGTTGGAACTTAGGGTGCTGGAAAACCAAGCAGGCAGCTTGCCACTCTGGTAAATGCCTGTGGCCTAGAAAGTAGTGGCCGCCCCAGGGTGAGAACCATCAGCATCTCCTGAGACCTGTGCCATGTTGAAACTGAGGGCGCTGGGAAACCAAGCAGCCAGCTCACCACCCTGTAATCACGGGCTGAGATTCAAACATCCATCCCCCCACCCACTTTAGCAAGTGGGAGCCAGAGATCTGAGCATCTCTTGCAAGGTTAACTATATGCAATACAGCAAATAAGGGGAATTTCCTTCTACCATCTCTTTTTTTAAGTTTTTTTTTTATTTAAAGAAAAACAAAAGCATGTAAAGGGTAGAGATAATACAGAATTTCAAAAAAAGATGAACAATAAGAAATCACTAGTTGATAGAAATAGTTGTTCAAGTCACAAAATTAAAGCATACAAAGTAGATATTCAAACAATGAGAGTGTAAACAGCTATGCATGCATGAATGTCTACATGTATTTCTATCCTTTCTGTATTAGAGGGAAAAACAAATTCCTATAAAAACATGAAACCAAAAAGTCATATAAAACCACAGTACAAGGTGATCTACAATGATTACTATGTTGTTTCTTATTATCTTCAATAGAATTGTCTATATCATCAGCCATAATTGCATATAGCAGTATAATTGAATATAGCAGTACATAACAACATTAGTAAAAATAAAACATTGTAGACAGTATAAAACTTCAAAGGCAGGTAATAATCAAACCAGAGTGGATATTCTAGTGAATCTTGTCATCTTAAGTGCAGTTGCCTATACTCTCAGACTTGATACTACCAATCATAACAGCTTTGAATAAAGTCTATCAGTACAAAACAGCAATCTAACAGACCAGATTTGATTATGATCAGTCATGGTAAAGCATTGTAGGTTTTACAGAGCTTTAGATTAGGTTAATAGGAAATTAAGGATGATTACCGTACTATATTCTGTTATTTTCAGGATTACTGTCTGTGTCCTCAAATCTAGTACAGGTAGAATGACCAGAACAGAACGTAACACATCTAAGCAGAGTAGTATGAGTAATATGGGTTTTGAATCCTGGTTCACTATTAACAATATAGCATATCAAGGCCATCTATGTTACAGTTTCTAGTTATCCTTCTCTGCCTCATTTCTGCTATGCTATTTTTCTGCCTTTGTTTGTCTAGTTTTCTCCTTCATTCTACTGCCTGCCCCACTCATTGAGGGCTTTCTGCCACTGTTCCTAAAATCTTGGTATTTTTTTTCTCTCTCTCTAGAATGTCCTTCAGTATTCTCTGTAGGGTTGGATTGGTGGTCACAAATTCCCCTAGTTCCTCTTTGTCATGGAAGCATCTTGTTTCTCCATTAATTTCTAGTGACAGTTTTGCAGAATACATCAATCTGGGCTGGAGATTATTTTCTTTCAGGGCTTGGGATACTCTGCTCCAAGGTCTTCTTGATCTGATGGTTTGTGTCGAGAAGTCAGACATGACCCTGATGGGCTTACCTTTATAGATAATCTGTTTCTTTTCTCTGACAGCTTTTAATATTCTGTTTTTATGTTGAATTTCTGGTATCTTGATTATTATATGTCTGGGTGTAGCTCTATTTTGATTGTAGGTGGCTGGAGTTCTGTATGCCTCACATAACTGAATGTCATTTTCTTTTCCCATGCTTGGGAAGTTTTCCTTAATTATTTCTGTGAATAGCCTTTGTAATTCGCCTGTATGTATTCCTGCTTCTTCTTTCCCATTTCTTATTCTTAAATTGTAGATTCTCTTGTCATCTTCTAGCCTCTGTATTGTTACTGCTTGTTTCCTTGTTATTTTTAAGAGATCTTTCCTTTCATGATCACACACATTGCAAACTTGTCTTTAAGTTTTGATAGTCTATCCTTCCTTTCTTTTAAGGCATTTTGCCAGCTTTCAACGGAGTTTTTAAATTCCTGGTAGTCTCTTTGAATCTGATTCATGTATTCTATATTTTGTTTATATTCTTTATTGAATGTTTCTCTCCTTTTTTTGTGTTCCTCCCTTCTTCTGTCTGTATCTTCCTGAGAGCATTTCTTTTATTACTCTACTCATTTCTTGCTTTACCTGATTTAATATTTCAGTTTTGAGCTCATCTATAAGGTCTCAAAGATATCTCTTAATGTCCATTGAAGCCATGTCTGATGTTGCGTGTTTGCCACCCTCAGTCTCCATTGTTTTTCCCTCCCCTGGATCAGGGCTCTCAGGGTTCTGGGCTGGCGGCCTCCTCCTGCCTCTCTCTCCTGTCATGGCTCTGGCTTCCTCCACAAAGGTTACAATGCAGGTCCCAGCCCCCTTACCTGTTGGCCACGTTTCCTCCAAAGCATGCTGGTGAAGGACCTCCACCCTCTCCTGCCTGCCCCTCCCCACCAGGCCAAACAAACTTCAGGGGCCTTCACCCAGTTAGTGTGTGCTAAGCACAGGGAATCGATTTGGGACATCTCATTGGGTCCCGGCCAGGGGTGTCGCCCAGTCCAAGCAAATCCCACAAATCTGCTCTGGGGAAGGAGCAACCAACTGAAGTCATTGTCATTCCCAGTTCAGGTTCTTCCTGCCCAATTCCAACATGTCACCCATTTGGTTACACCCTTCCCGTGGGGGGGGGTCTCATTCCCAGCACTGACTGTGGATTAATGAAGGTCTCTTCACTGGCTCTTCTCTCTGTTGGGCTCACCAACCCCCACCTTCAGCTCTGCTGTGGTTCCTGTGAGTGGTGGCAAGAACAAGTTTGGGCCACTCTTCCAGCAGGTGTGGATTCAAGCTGGCACAATTCAGGCTGGCACAAACTTGGTGGGTCGTAACAAAAACACTGGGTCCTGTAATTTTTAGCTGTTCTAGTTGTAGTCCCGACGTGTTTGATAAGCTTTTTTACATTTTAATTTCTTCCTGTGTCAGGATGATCCATCTCCCTCTGTCTGGGTCTCTCCAGGGTGTTTTATTCTGGCATATGAGTTGTTTCTCCCAGGAGGCTTTGTATTTTGTTGTTCACTGGTTGGCCATCTTGACTTCTCTCCTCCTTCTACCATCTCTTTGAAGGCAAATATTTTTATCACTGTTTTGCTTTGTTTTATTAGTGGTATTGCTCTATTTAATATTTTGTTTTGATAAGTTCTATAATGTTCTGTATTACCTTTGATTTTTCCCTACCTGATTGAAAGAACAACTATTGTGAAGAAAACGAGATATACTATGGTACCTGTTACTATTATCCTGGTAACCTGCTATGAAGTTCTTTACCACTTTCACTACAGTCTCAGTTGGTTTTGTTCCATCTTGTTCTGTCTGTTGTATTTTACTACCTTCAAAATTTAAAAAAAAAAAAACCTGGATGGCTTAGTGCTATAAAATAAACCCAAAAGAATCAATGTCCTAGACTGCCTGTTCTAGAGCAGAGAACTCTAGGGTGCTTTTCCCAAAGCAAAGTCTTTCACTTTTACACCTTGGAACCTGTGAAGGCTGAGATCTTGCTGATTCTTTACATGCCTTTAAGGCATCCTTTATATTGTCCTCATGTAAATTACAGTAAGTCTCCAACTTATGAATGAGTTCTCTTCCAAGAGAATGTTCATAAGTCTGGTTCATTTGTAAGTCTGATAAAATGAGTCTTATACACCTTTGACATAAATATACAATGTATATTGTTTTTCACTTCCTACTAGTCCCCTTCACCTCACTACTGCTTTCCCTCTTGCTTCTGGACATTCTGAGCTCTGATGGAACACTGTACTGCCATAAGCTATAGCATCATACAGTGAGTACACAACAGCACAACAGTGACAATGTCTGGTAGACACATGAACTACTTCCACAATTTGCTCACACCTGTGAATGTTTATAATGCAAGACCCATTTGTATCTGTGGAAGTTCACAACTCAAATATTAATAAGTTGGGAACTTACTGTACTTGGCTATTTAATGCTAATCTTTTCAACAAAGAATATGTGTTTGCCCAAAATTTTACAGACTCCAACTTTGAAGCCCAAAACCTTTAAAATCACACAGTTGTAACACTGCTGTTGATTCTTAATATATAACTGGCTAACAGCCCCAACAGTAACTATACTACAGTATCAACATTGGGATGCCTTGAAATCTCCTCTGCCAGTTTAATTAGTCTGCCCTTACTCTCAGACTCCTGAAGTGTCTCAGTATTTGAGACAAATTTCCTGCCAGAACATAAACAAACATGCCCTGGAGTCCTTGTTCCAAGCTGAAACATCCTGAGGCTGACCACTAACATTCAACCAGTCACACATCAAACTTCTAGGGTTTTCTTTGCTGAAGTCTCCAAACCTTTCCAAACTCCTTTCCCAACCACTTTCAAAGGATTCTAAATGACTTGGTCAATAACAGCAATAATCCTTCTTCTCTGGTCCCAGAATCTGTCTTAGTCACTTTCTTATTACTGGGACAAAATATACCCACACCCACAACTCAAAGAAGAGATTTATTTTGGCTAACAGTTCAGAAGTTTTACTTCATGTTTGGCAAACTTAAACACAGACATAGCATGGTAGAAGGGCCTGGGTACAGAAAATCTCACATCACTGTGGTCAGGAATGAGAATGAAGGGAGAAGAAAGAAAGATATACCCTTCCAAGCCACACCAATGGCCCTCCTCTTCTGACCAGACCCTCCTTACAGCCACATTGCCCCCGTGATTCAATCTCTTCCAAGAGCTTCTCCTCTGAGAACATGAGGTTATATGTAGGTGTTCCATCTAGATATAAACCATATCAAATAGCTAATGGCCAATAGTTTAGATTTTCTCCTAATGTACTCAGATACTCAGTCTTTCAACATCTTCCTCCTCTTAGCAGTTCTCTCCCTTCCTCCTCCATATTCTCTCTCTTTCTTTCTCTCTCTCTCTTTCTCTTTCTATCACTATCTCTATCTATATCTCTGTCTCTATTTCTCCCCCAAAGAAAAACTGGCCAACATGAGGAAAAATCTTTCTGAAGGAAACTCGCAAATGTTTGGGAATCCATCATCAAAATGACAGTCACACCTTTTTGACAGTCTTCTTTCCTGGAATCACATCCACTTCTATTTGAATGTTTCCTTTCCCTCTCAGATGTACAGATCTCATCAAAGAATCTCCACTTACTATAATCCCAACAATTCTTTTCTGTACTGATTCTCCCATTTCCCCAGATCTCTTGTCTGCATCTTGTTTTGTTTTCTGACTTTAATGGATCACATTTTCTGGTAGCTTCCTGAGAAAGGGTATCTAAAAGTTAAATTGTTTGAGAATGTGAATGCCCAAAAGTAGGTTTATTTTACACTGACCCTTGAACTGACACTGGTTAAATATTAGTGGTCAGCCTCAACCCTTGGTTGAGTGTAGAAATTTAGAAATAAGTTAATAAAATTTTGAAGTCCTTACCTGATTGTTTTCTAACTTCCAATTTTGCTATTGAGAAATCCAAAACCATTTTGCTTCCTAATTCTTTTCATCAGTTTGGATGAAAATATGTAGGATTTTCTTTTTGTACTCAAATACTGGTATGCAAAACAGCAAGTATTGTGTCCTTAGAAGTGGTCCTATAAATTTCCCACTTTCCAGTAGTTAGGTTGGGACCAAGTTCTAGCCAATGAATGAAGAGCAGAGGTGACACACATCACTTCCAGGCTAAGGAAGTTAAAATCAGTATGCTTTTTTCAGCTTTATTTTCCCTTGCCACAACAACTTCTGGGACATGTCCAAGTAGTCATGTTTACAAGATGAAGTGGAACCAACTGAAATAAATAGGCTGTGCATAAAATTCATGAGAGATGTCTGTTACAGCAGCCAACATCAATAAACCTGATACACCAATAATCAAGAATTTCACATTTATATTCCTTGAAGATTCCTTGTGTATCTAATTTTAATCTTCATTTTGGATACTCAATACACCCTGAAGATACAGCCTTCAGTTCTAAGAAATTTTATTTCATTGATACTTTCTAGTTTTTAGTTTTCTCTGGTTTTTTTTTCCTCAAACTCCTATTATTTAGTTTTAGACCTACTGGAGGGACTCCCTAATTTCATATCTTTCACTCATTTTTATCACTGACTTTTTATTATAGATTCTAAAACATTTCTCCAATTTCATCTTCCAAACTTTCCACAAAATTTGTAAATTGTGTTGTCATGTTTTTAACTTTTAAGAGCTCCTCTTTAGCATAAAAGTCTAGAGATTCTTCTCCAAATCTGTATATTATTCCTATGCATAATTTATTGCTTTTAATACAAAATGTTTATTCATAATCTAATAGTGCTTTGAAAATCTTATATGAATAGTCATACTAATGTATCCTTCTCCAGTTTGCTCTTTTCACTGACTTGTCCCTATTAATAAACGGCATTCTGTTCATCTATCTTTAATGCTGTATAAAATGTTATGATTAACCACAGCGTATTTATGCACTCAAGCGTTGCTGGCTGTATATGATGTTTCCATGTTTTTGTTACTCACATTTCATAACCTGGGAAGCTGAGGCTTAGAGCTGTGCTCACCTCTGTGCCCCATTAAGAGTAGATGCCTCTGCATTGCTGTCTCCAGGGAACCTCAGGCACTTGCATGAAGCTCAGGGCATGTTTCCCGAATGAGTGAAGTTTTTTAAAGATCTCGAATTGTCAGACCCAGTTCTGGGCCATAGATCTCCTGCTTTCATTTTACTCAAGTATAAGTCATGCTCTGAGGCCAAAGAGGCTTCTCCAGAAAGCACACATTATAAAATGGTGTAAATTGAATTTCTAATAGCAATATTTTAAAATTTCATCTATTATGTGAGTTAGTCTGCCAGTTTTAACTTCTCAAATTTAAAATCTCTGATATTAAGTGAATACTTCTTTAGAATTTCATATTTTCCTAATGAATTCAGTATCGTGCCCTCATTTCATCACTAATAAAATGGTTCTTTTCTCTAATCATGTGCTTTGCCTTGGGATCTATTTGTGTATCTTCCACTGTGAAGTGCCTGTTAAAATCTTTATTGGGCTGTGTGTTTGTAGCACTGTAAGAATTCTTTATGTATTTCAGATAAATGTCTTTTCTCAGAAACATCAGAAATAAACATTTTTTTTCCAATCTGTAACTTGTCTTTTTCATTTTCTTTAAGGAGACAAAGCAAAAGTTTATAATGCTTATAACAATTCAATAATTTTTGTTTCAAGTTTTATTTTATTCATAAAAATTTTGCTTATTACTACTTTACAAAGATTTTCTCCAATTTCCCTCATAGCAGTTTTATACTTGTAGCTTTTACTTTTACAGCTATGACTCATTTTAAGATAATATTTGCATAAGAAATAAAGCCCTTAGGTTCATTTTTCCCAAATGAGTACCAACTGTTTCAATACCAAGGTGGAAAACACTATCCTATTCTCATTGTCTTACCTGAGCACCTTGAATGAAAATCAACAGGTAGTGTATGATACAGATAGATGATAGATAGATAGATAGATAGATAGATAGATAGATAGATAGATAGGCTATTATTGATACAACAGTCTTATGTACTATAACTTCATAATAATTCTTAACAACAAGTGATTCTAAATTTCTCCCTCTTTTAAAATTATTTTGACCTACATCCTTTGCTATAAACTATTAGAATTAATTTGCATAATTTTTGAAAAAATACAAGCTTAGATTTTCATTAGGATTGCATTTCATCAATGCATCAATTTAGGGAAAGCTTCACACTAACAATATTGATTTTCCAATTCTCAATTATGGTTTATCTCTTAACTTAGTTAGATCTTCCTTAACTTCACTTCAATGTTTTAGAATCTTCATTGTACAAATTTGGTCTGTAATGGTTATTTACCAGTAAGTAATGAAATTTTTCTTATTATTATCAACTTCAATATTTATAACTTAACCCTTCAATTTAATTATTAGCATATAGTATTCCAGTTAATGTCCAAATATTAACTTTTTATCTTATAACCTTGCTAAACTCCTTTATCACTTTCAGCAACTTTATTGTAGATTTCTTAGGATTTTTCATACAGAAGATTATATCATTTGTGGACTCCAAGAAACTACAGAAAAGAAGCAATGAAGATGTATCACTAATTATGTTAAGAGGGAAATTCTATATTTTCTCCATTGAGCATTTTGTTTGCTATAGGCATGTTGTGGATGCCATTTTTTATGTTTAGGATCCAAAATATTCCTCAAAGAGGCTATTGTGTTGGCAGCTTGCTTATTGGCTGATGGACTTTTGGGAAGTGACTAGATCATGGGGGTATCTAACTCCATCAAGTGGATTAATTCACCAATGTAATCGTAATTTGATGACATTATTGGGAGACGATGGAGACCATTAGAGGTGGGCCTTGTTTACAGAAGGTCATGGAGGCCATGTTCTTGGGGACTGTATCTTGTCTCTGACTCACTTCCTTCTCTCTTTAACTCGTGAAATGAAGAGTTTTCCTCCACCATGCCCTCCCCACATGATATTTCTCTCTCATCACAGGCCTAATAGCAATGAAGCCAGCCAATCATGAACCAAAATCTCTGAAACCATTAGCAAAAATAATGATTTCCACCTTTAAATTATTTTCCCCAGGTTGTTTTGTCACAGAGACCAAAAAACAACATACCATTTATTAGATTGCTTCATTTCATATTAAACTCTCATACTCTTTTTCCAGGATGACCACATCATTTTTCATTCCCACCAGTAATATATGAGTGATTTGTAATGCATCTTTTTCATTCTTTTATTTTTGACCTATGCTTAAGTGATTTTCTCTTAATATATACTCTAACTTTGCATTCTTACCCAGTCTCATCATCTTTGTTTTATAAATGAAATAGTTATGCCATTCATATCTAATAGAACTATTGATAGAGTTGGAATGAATATATCATCTTGACATTTATTTTCCATTAAACTGCCTGATTTTTTTCTGCCTATTAGTAAGGAACTGTTCTTTTATCTCTCTCTATAATAGTGTCTATTCAAATTTGATCGTTTTCTATTCCAAGATTTCAAGTTCACTGATGTTTTTCTCCTGCTGAATTTTATCTTTCATTAATTTTATCCAGTGAATCTTCCTTTCCTGTACTTTATTTTTCCATTGTAAAAAGTACAATTTTTGATACTAATTTTCTTCTTATAATATTTTCTGGAGTTATATTAGTATGTTTGTTTGCTATTTCTACCATTGTTTTCATTTTGAAGTTTATCCCTATTAACTGACTTTGTTTCTGTTATGGGTCACACTATTTGTAATTTATGTCTAAAAATATTTAATTGCTTATGGTATATTATTAATTTTACCTTGTCCAGAGTCTCAAATTCTTGCCATTTCAAAGAGATAAGTATGCTTCATTTTCACATTGAGTTATTTTTAGATGAGCTTGATACTTTCAGAGCTTGTTTTTAAGCTTTTTGTTTATGAGACCCAAGGCCAAAGCTGCCTATTTTCCATTGTCAAAATGATTGTTTTATATGCTTGTTCAGTTTTCTAGTTTTTTATGGAAGAGAGGCTAGTTTCTACTACTCTATGATGGCTGGAAACTGAAATATTTCTTATAGAAACTGATACGATTTTGACATTCCCTCATTATTTTCCTTTTTTCCTCTTTAAATAGTTTCTGTTCAAATTTGGATATTTTCTATTCCATGATTTCAACTTGACTGATGTTTTCTCATGCTGTATTTTATCTTTCTGTCAGCCTGAAGAATTTCTATCATTTCTTATAACCATGTCTACTGCTTTCTCTCAACTTTTGTCCATCTAGAAATGTTTTTATTTTGCCTTCATTTTTAAAGTATATTTTGTCATTAAGAATCTTAGATTTGTAAATTTATATTCTTTCACCAAATTTAGAATCATTTATTTGATTTTTTTTTCCTGCCTTTTTCTCTTTTCTTTCTGGTATCTGAGTATACATATGTTAGACCACTTCATATTTTCCCACAAATCAGTGAGGCTCTATCAATTTGTCTTTAATCATTTTTCTTTTTGTTATCCAGATTGGTAATTTATATTGATCTATGTTGAATTTAATTATCCTTTACTCTGCTATTTTCAATCTCCTGTTGAGTTTGTCCACTTAATGTTTAAATTAAACAGTACTCTTCAGTTGTAGAATTTTCATTTCATACTTTTTTATTGTTTGCATTTCTTTGCTAAGATTCTTTATCTGTTCATTCTTTATAACCATATTTTCATTGAATAAGTTACTGAATATATTTATAATTGCTACTTTAAATTTCTTATTTGATCATTTTGACATCTTTATCAATTCAAAATATCTCAGTTTTTATTGGCTATTGTTTTCCTCTTGGCTTTCAGTCACATTTTCCCATGTCTGCAGGTCTAATAATTTTCCATTATATATCAATTATGAATGATGTATACAGAGTATCTGGAGAATGTCATTTTCCTTTGAAAATTGCAATTTTAATTTTTCTTCTGATAGGCGAGTAACTTGGCTAGATTTAAACACAAAGTCTATCTCCCTTGAGTTGGTAGGGGCTGAAACACACTCTTAGCTCCTTCATCCTTTCCACTAGTTAGCCTTGTTTCTCCACTTAGTTCTCCTGGGATTTCTCCCACAGTTGAATAATTAAAAATTAGCTAACAATTGGGTAGAACATACATGAAGAATTTGTGATTCCTCTTTTACAGCTCTTTCCTTTCCATGATTTTCCCCCTAATTTTCAGCCACTTTGGCAGATGTAAATTTTGTCCTCTGACACCTCATGGCAGGGACACAGGACAGTTCTGCCTGAGTCTTCCGGTAACATGCAGACTAGCTTGCATGCTCAGCTAAACAGATCTCATTCATTTGTCCTCTTTCCTAGTTGACATCCCTCCAGTTTTGACTTTCTTTTCTTACTCATTAATGCCCATAATTGGTTGATGTTAACATTTTAATCAAAACATATCACTGTTAGCCATAGGAAAGTGACTACAATGCAAACCATTTCTAGAAACTAGAAACACAGTCTTTTACTACTTTTAATCTACATTAATCAAATTAAACAGTATTTTAAAGTTATGTACCCAAAACTTTTCATAAAAAGTATAATGATATAAATAATTTCATTTTTCTAATGCTCTAGAATATACTTTTACTGTACAGTTTAAATCCAATTGGTTTTGCCACTTAAGCAGAATACTTACCTTTAAAAACAAAGATTTAATTCCGTTCATTCTTTGATCTTTAAATTCAACTTTTCTGGGCATTTGATTATTTTGAATGTTCATTTTCCCTCTGAATGTTATGTGTAACCAATATGTCTTTGATGTTTTGAGTCAACTAGCCCTTAAAACAACTTAATCTTTATTAAGACTAAGAATTACAATACTGTTATTATGTAGATGATGAGGAAAACTTGGCTTTTAGGACTCTGCAGTAAAAAAGATATTATTGTAAGAATAGATAAGAATTGTTTCACAAGTTTCTGGACTGTTTTTCTTTTGTCTCTGTAGGGCCATTGTCCTTATACCTGGAGGCAAATGGAAAACTCCCACACTGTTGGACTGTTTCCTTCTAGATAAACCAAACCAATTCCAGCAACTTCTGTCCCCAGGCAAATGACGGCACCCACTGGAAGGAGTTTTTGCCAACTACAATGTTTCTTGGACCTGAACTTTTAACATCCCACATTCCTCATCTTAATCACACCGAAGTGCACTTATTAAGGTCTTAGATGAGCACAGTATTTGCTCAGAAAGTTAAGCACATACAGCCTCTGTTGTCAACATCACAATAAAGAAACACAGACAGCTCAACATAAATGATGAATGATGATTCCTTTAAATCTGTGATCTACTGTGCCTACAGAATGCCAAACATCTGGATGAAAGATGTGACATCCAATCAGGAAGCTTGCTGTTCTTCCAGATAATTAAATAGACTTTTATTGAATTGTATAAACTCGGTAATTATAATAGTTATACCAACTTATATTTATACAATGATTTACAACTATAATGTGTGTGTATGTGTTTTGTGGTAAATATGTGTATGTCTGCATGTATGTATAAAGCTTCATTTAGTGACCATATCTTTATGGAATATGTTTATTTGTCCCATTTTACAGAGAAGAGAAAATTTGAGAGCCTTTATCAAGCATGCATTGGTCTCATACTCTGTGCCAGACACAAAGCCCACAAAGAAGAAACACAGCAATCCCTTCCCTAAAGATGCTCATAGACCAGTGAGGAGCTTGCTAGTGAATGAACTTGACTTGTCCAAGATCACACAGCTAGTTACTGTCAGATCTGGGACTCAGTCCAAACTTTTTGACACCAAGTCTACTGCTGTCTTCACTGCTGCCTTCAATAAAACCAGGATTCACTTACAGAGCAGTGAGTAGAAAGGGGATGGTACAGAGGACCACTGGAGTTAGAAGAGTCTTGTTATTCACACCAAGACCAGAAATAAAGTACAGATCATTAAAATCACAATTATGGAGACTATCACAAGACAGTAGAAAATGCCTTTCATGCAATGATTGGGGTTTGAGGGGGAAAAGCAAAGATCCAATGGCATGTCTATCACACCCACACATGCAGACAGGCACAGAAGGAGGACGTGCACAAAGGAAAACAACAGCTGGATTTTTTTTTTCAGACGGCAGAGTTGTAGTTGGACTTTCTCTTTCTTTTTTTCTCTCTGTCCTTTTTCCAAGCTAAAAATGGTTACCTTATAGTTTTATTTCTATTGCTAAAATATAAATTATAGGCAAGATAAAGGAATAACAGAAGTATTAGGGCCTTCAAATTTAAACAAACCTGGATTCAAATCCCAAGTTCCTAACCACTAGCTGTGTGATCATGGTAAAACTACTTAATACTTTACCTCATTGTCTTTGATGGAGAATTATGTCAGTCATGCAGGATTGTTTCAAGAATTAGAGATTATGTGTTTCATAGAAACACATAGAAATGAGATTATGTGTTTCATATACCTCACACACAGAAACTGCTCAGCATGAAATTATTTGTATCATCATTATTATATCACGTGAACCATGAAGTGTGTGGGAGGCAGCCAGCCATTACTGGGCCTGCTACAAGGCACAAATTTGGCCATGAGTTCACAGTGACATCTTTAAAAGAAAGAACAATATCCTGAAATCATCCTCTCAGCAGCAAAACAGGAATTCAGCCAATTGCTAGGGACATAAACATGTGTAAATCACTATCTTACTTTGCAGGGATTTATTATCAATCTCTTTGTACCCCCAGTAAACATTTATTAAGGACTTCCTAAAAGTCAGAGACAAAAAAGAAGAACCAGTGACATAAAGATAAATAGTACTCAATCCTTACTGTAGCTCAGTGAGGAATAAAACATCCATTGATGTGGGTAGCATCAGTGTAAAGTTGGGCCCAAGGAAGCTCAGGCAAAGAAACACCTACTCCAGCCAGTGAAGGAGAAAGAGGGAAACCTGAAAAGAATCTCTGGAGGTGTGACGCCTAGGCTGAGCCTTCACTGAAACAGAAGCTAGTTTCAAAAGGGACTAACTGGGAGAGAATAAAGCATCGTAGACAGACAAAAACATATGGAAGTTGTGAATGCAGTTGAGAGCTGCACTCAGTTCTGTTTTGTCAGGACACAAGATCTAAAGCAGGACATGAAGTTGTAGAACTCAGTGGGATTTGTACTGTTCATCTACAGAGCAAGGAAAGATTTGAAGATCAGTGGATGAGGTAGTAAGACTTTCACCTCACACATTTGCACCTCCGGTGCCCTGTCAAAGAAAGACTTGAATGAGAAGTCTAGTCAAAGCTAAGCGTCACTTTTAAGGGTTCAGGAAAGCTGAGTATGAACTCAGATGGTCATTACAGGGATGGAGATTGCGTGGGGGGAGGGAGGACCAGATAGCAGGACCATCGTTAATGATTCCAAGAACCCAGTGAGATGTAGAAAGGAAATCATTAAACTCTAGGAGAGAATTTGTTATGGACCCAGGCTGGGAAAATGTCATGGAGGAAGTAGAACATGAGAGCACTTTATAGGAAGATGACACAGGTGATAAGAGGGGGCAGATTTTAAGCCATAAAAAAAAAAAAAGAAAAAGAAAAAAGACTCACCAAGCCACCATGTTTGGGCTGCATTCACAGACGGAGTAGGGGGTTCACAGAGTGTGTGATCTTTGACAGCGTTCTAATTCCCATCTCAATCATGGGGAAGGCATTTGTGGCAGAAAAGGGTATTTTTTCCCCAAACTCCTCATTTCTTAAACCTAGGCATAGGGACTACAATGAGCTCAAAGTAGAAAATGATTCAGAGGTTTATCTAAATTATAATCCAGGAAAAAATAAAGCATAGTTGCTCCTGATGGAATGGAAGGCCTGGTGATCTCATAGTGACCCCATGTTATGACTGCATGAAGAAAGAGGTCCTTTCCCCCACTTCTGCCTTCTCCCTCTCCACCAGCACCCACTCTGTGTCACCCACTGTCAGGCAGATGTGATTGAATGACAAGCTGTGCCAAGGAGAAGAAAACAAAAAGTAAGATGATAGAAAATGGGGGGAAAGCACTAAAGTGACTGGTAATGGTTCACTGGGGAAGAGAAGAAAAAGAACATTTAATAAATGATTATTTCCTTGCCAACCAGAATGATGTAGGGTTAGAGAAGAGGTGGGCAAACTTTTACTATGAGAAACAGGATAATAAATATTTACAAGGGACCTTCAATTTCCATTTAAACTACTCAACTGTACTCTAAGGAACAAAACAACCATAGATAATATATGAATAAAGGTACATACATAAATAAGATTTATGGACAAGGAGATTTGAATTTCATAAAATGTTTACATGTCATAAAATATTATTTTATTTTTTTCAGGTCATTTAAAAATATAAAACACATTCTAAACTCACAAAAATAGAGGGCAGCTGGATTTAGTCTATGGAGTGTGGTTTGCCAACCCTGGTCTCTTGTGACAGACAAAGATCTGGGAATGGTCAGCTAGCATAGAAGTGTCTCCCCAAATCTACACTCCTTTAGGGTCACTATGGAGTAAGATATTGAACTGAAATTGATATAAAAAACTATTTTCAGTACTTTTCTGGATTTCATGAATGCTTTCCTGGCTGACAGTAAGTTGTTTGGTAATGCATTATACCACCCCTTTCCCACAATTTTAGCGAAGAGATTTTATATTGTGTATTGGTTGATTTTTTGTGTCAACTTGAGAAGTCTAGAAGCTTAACTAAGTAACCAAGCATTTCTACATCCTAGGATGAAGATGTTGTTCACTGTATCAACTTGAGAAGGTTGAAGTTTAAGTGACTCAGGAGGGGACCAGGATCTTCACTCTGTAAACATCCCCAGCCTGTGCAAGAGGAGGACAGGGAGATGTTGAGTGCTATACACCCTGGCAAGGGGTGGGAGAGGTGGGGGTATAGCCCACTTATTATATAAAGGAAGAAAAGAGCTTTATTTCCCATCTTTTTTGCTCCTGCTACTTTTGCTATCTTCTGCCACCTTAAACTATTGCCCCTCTGCCATGCCACCCTGCCATGGAGCCAGCTGATTGCAGACAGAAACTCCCATACATTATGAGCTAAATAAACCTTTCCTTCCTTAATTTGGGATATCAGGTATTTTGTTACAATGAGAAAAAACTAACCAAGACACATTATTTTATACTAAATAAATGTTGAAATACTGCTTCCTATATTTCTATTAACTATATCATTATAAAGTCATTAAAATACAAATATAAAACAAAATCAAAAACATATCCTAATTATTATATACTCTCTTACTACTAAAAAAAAAAGCCAGATGACATCTGGGCCAGACTACCCAAGGGACTGAAACTCTGTGGCCTTAGCTGCCTATTGAGAAATGGGCCTCTGAAACAGGATGAGACTCACTCACACACACTCACTTGCCAAATTTATGAGGTCTTCATACCTTCCACAGAGACACCACATTCCATTTACAGCCACAGACTCAAGCTCCACCCTCATTGGGTACTAAATGGTCCCTTCTAGTTTTCTAGACCTAATCTAGGTTCCAAATATTTGTGTGGTGCTGTTTGGAAAATATCTGAAGGTCTTTGAGCTTTGTCTTTGCTTCTAGAAACATAATTCAGGTGTTCCTGTGCATTAAAATAAGATGATGCAAGATTCTTGAAAAAAAGTTCAATTGTTTTCACTGGTCTAAGCATAAGTCTGTAGTTGCAATAGCATGCCAAATTCAATCTAAAACCATTTCTCTATACAACTAGCACTCCCCCAAACCCATGTTCCTAAGAGTAAAAGAAGTAATGTATTTCCTATCTTTTCTGCTCTTGGGAAATAGATGTTCCCCATAGTATTGAAGAGAAAGTTTGGAATATCTCCATTGTCCTGATCCCTTCCTTATCTATACTCCAAGAGCTATATTTTGACACCCACCCGCTATCACAGGCTTTTTTTTTCTCTTTTATGCCATGTGTCTTAGTTACTTGTCTCATTGCTGAGACAAAATACCCAAAGCTCAAACTTAAGAAAAGAACCATTTATATCTCAGTTTGTGGAGGTTTGAGTTCATAATCAACTGGCTGAAAAGCAAGGTGGTACGTGGCAAAGAAGTGACCATTCAAGCAAAAACAACAGCAAAGGCAACAAGAGGGCAGAGTGAGATGAACTTCTTTCTGTTCTATATATTGTATACAATCTACTGATATTAGGGTGGTGCCAATCAAATCAAATCCAGGAATCACCTCCCCTTAATCCTAACATCCTTAATCCCTGTATGAATCAGTCGCATATGCCCATTGCCCTGATATGATCATTATGTATTGTATAGATATATAGAAATGTCACACTGTATCCCATAAATGTATACAATTACTATGTGTCAATTAAAATTATATATTTATGTAAAACCATATAAGGGGAGGGAGAGAGTAAGCAATAGAGCCAAAAAATTGTTCATGTACACCCACTTCAGGAAAAAAAATAGTATTACATTTTTTCAACAGATGGTGTTATCCTCATATGTAGGACCCTGGAGGATGCCATATATCGCAGAAACACCACTGTGCTGCTGGTCCTTAGAGAAGAAATTGAAAAAGCATATTCAGTAATCTCAATGACCAAGTTTACCCAATAATAAATGCAGTGTGCCCTAATAATAAATGTCTAGAATTAATGGTCACCATTTTGAGCACCTCTTGTAATTGTGGAAGTTGAAGGTAACTTGTATTAATCTCATGTCTCAATAAATTTAGTATTAAATTATTTATACAAGGGTTTTCCTGAAGTGTGTACACGTTTGGCACTATCATCTATCTATATCTGTATCTCTCTATCTATATCTATCTATCATCTGTGTATTTTCAAGGGAAGATGAGAAAGATGCCCCTTGAGAAGATAAGGACTCATGTTACTGAAGACTTTTGTTCTGGATGTTTCTCCTGCCCTGCTGGACCCTGTGACTCGGAAAGGACTACATACCACCAAGGACCTAAAAAATATAATCAGCAGAATCCAAACCTAAAGTACCCAGCCAAGGAGATTTCACAGAACCCAAGCTGGCAAATTGTTGTGTATATTTCCAACAAATCCAAGCTCAAAGACTTGCCTGGCTGAGAGGAGAGTTCGCCTCTTGAGTCTGTATGTAGGGAAGATGAATGTGCTTTTCCCATCCCTGGGCTCCAGGTGAAACCCATTTTCTGTCTTGAGGCACAAGGCTAGTTCAGCTGGCCTCCCACAAATCTTGTTCTGAAGGAAGCGCACTAGCTTGCTGAAAACACATTCATCCTCTTCTCTCGTTTGATCTTTCTTCCACTTGCCTTTAAGATTAATGCTGGCATTTTGTTTCCATCTGTTTTCAACTCTTGGCTACAAATGTTTAAGTCCAGCTCTGGTCCTCCACAGGGCAAGGGGCTTCACCACAGCTTGCTGCTGTAAAACAGAGGGCAGCCAGGAGACCCAGAGAAGATGGGGCTGTATGTCTTATTTCATAGCAGGCAGACATTGTATGAGGACCTGTTATGTGCTGGGCATCATTCCCTCACTGGAAGCTAAGTCATGATGCTGCCTGAAACAGCACAAGCTTCTGTATCAACAGGGAGAAAAATAGAAGTCCTTATGGGACGACAAGACCTAAAATATCCCCTCCCTTACGTCTCTGACTCATCTCCTCCTCGCTCTTCCGTGATCATGCATTGGCCTTTGCACTGCCCCACTCCCTCCACTCCACCCAGAAGGCTCACTCCCCAAACTGGCTAGTTCCTTCTTTAGACCTTTGTTCAAATGTCTCAGAAGGACTCCAACTGACCATGCTGCTGAAAACCCCAATCCTCCCATATCGCTCTCTTCCTTCCAACCCTGTTCCACCTTTCCTTTTTCTTTGTTTCGCCTTACTATCTGCTACATGGGCCCAGCTCCCTAGAAAATGTAGCAGGGATGGGCATAATTCCAGAAAAGGATGGAGGGAGAGCAAATGTAAAAACTTGTTTCCAAATGACCATAGCTTTCAGTGTTTTTTGTTTGTTTATCTTTTTCTTTTGTTGTGTTGTGTTGTGTTGTTTTTGTTTTGTTTTTTTTTTTTTTTGGTACCGGAATTGCACTCACAACCTCTCACCTACCAAGCAAGCACTTGAACCACTGAGCTGAACCCCTGGCTGACCACACCTTTGGAACAGGTCAACAACTTCATCACACATCTTCACAAAACTATATGAAGCTAAAGCATCTCCAAACAGTCTTCCCAGGGGAAGAAGGGGAAGCAATGAATCCTTCAGTATCTGCCTCCTATTGCTCGAATTGCCCTAGGAATTAGCAAATCATACTTCCAGGTGATGAGAATGGGGATTGGCTCATGGTCTCTTACTTCGATGGCCATATGAAAGCCCCAGGGCAGAAGCTGGGAGTTGAGAGACAGGAAGTCAGCAGCCAGAGGACTATGGGACATGTGTGAGGAGTGCTCACCGGAGCAATTGGAGGAGACACTAGTTCCAGGACTACAGGGAAATGAGCTGCTGCCAAGGCTGCTCCAATCAGATGAAGGTGTGCGGCCTAGCTCTACATACACCAAAAGCCACACAATCCTCCAATATGGAGTCTGTCTCCCTCAGCTAGAATATAAGTATCTTTGATTTGTTTTATGTTTCCTGGTACATCGCCAGAGTCTACAATAGCACCTGGTATGTGGTAAGTCTTCAGCACACTGCAAAAACAAAAGCACTATGATAAGGAAGAAAAGGTAGCCCTTGCCTCCAGGAACATACTGTGCCCAGGAAGACACAGACCAATGAATGAATCATCACAGTACTGAACAGAGAGGGCTATACTAGAGGCAGGCCAGACAGGGCAAATGGTAAAACTGTGAGCCGCTGACCTCTGACACCTGGAGCTTCCAACTGATGTGATGAGTTGTGCCCAGCCTGCCTTTTCTAAGGAAACAAGAACAGCAGAATAGAGAATAGGGCGCCGGGAAACCAAGCAACCACTCCCCTCCCTGTTTTGTTTAATTTCAACATACATGAAAGTATGCACAGCTATTTCAAAGAGAACAAGTAACACTATGACAGCCATTAGTGACTTCCCTATTGTCTCATTTTGAAGACTTAAAATACCTTCCTCTTCAGATCAGTTATACTATGTTGTTTTATATGAATTCTCTACATGAAGATATGGACAACTATTTGGAAGAAAACAAGAGACAATATGATAGATAGTGAAGATCTCTGGTTGTCTAGCTTTGAAATTTGTATCTTGTACATTGCTTTCTTATGTCCTGTTTGTTCTGTTTTGTTGTGTTTAATTTTACCCCCTTTAAAATAAAAAAAATTAAAAAAAAGAAAATGACTATCTGGACTCTAACCCCAACCTCAGTCACTAATCAGTTGTAGGACCTTGTGAGAACTAAGTAATAATAATAGTAATAGTTATTCATCAGTTACTTCTGTAAGGTTATAGTTTGAGGGATTTCCATTTATTTTCTTATTCCGTTCTTAGGACAATCTGATGAGAGAAGTGTAATGGTCTTTGTGTGTGTGTGTGTGTGTGTGTGTGTGTGTGTGTGTGTAATGGTCTTTGTTTAAAGAAAGCTAAAATGAGGGTAGAAAAGTTCAGTGGACCTACCCAAGTTCTGTTGGCTAAGAAGTAGCAAAATTAGGACTTGAACTTGAAACTGACAAATGCTAACCTTATAATCACTCTCCTCTAGCAACAAAACTCTGGGTCCTAGTGTTTTCTTTTTTTAAATGAAAAGAACATATGAGTTAATCTTTAAGGACCTTTCTCACTATGCTATATCCTAAAAATGCCAAGGTCAAAGAAGTGACGACCACAAACTTGGAAGAAAATGACTAGAAAGTGCCCAGGACAAATATACTTACAGTGCGCTGTGGGCCACCAACCAGGTTTCAGTCTACAGCAGCCTACTTCTGGCCCCCATGCCCATGGGCATCAATCTATTCTGTCCCTAGCCTGCTTGCAGGAAAGGTGCCATCTGAAGAAAACTAGGTGGGATGCCAAAGATACACAGAATGTCCCCTGCAACTCCAAGTTATGACACGCTATTTATGGGAGTCTAACTACTCACTCACTCCATAGCCATAGATTGGAGGTCACTAGGACAAGTACATCAAAGTCTGTGACTCAGCATCAATCATGATTTATGACCTTCATTGTGGATCTACATTAACACTGTCAAATGGAAACAGAATAAAGATTATGTACAAAAATTTACATTTTAGTAGTCTCACTTTACAAAGTAAAAGGAGAGAAGTGAATTAATATTAATAAAATATTTTAAGCCAATACAAAGTATTTTTATTTCAACATTTAGTCAATATAAAAACTTACTGAAAACTTGTTTCTCATAGAAGTGAAATCTGGTGTGCGTTTTAGGCTTATATCTCTTCTCAGTTCAAACCAATCACATTTTAAGCGCCCAGTACCACCTGTGGCTTGTGGTTGCCCTGTTAGAATAGCTCAGGTCTAGTGTCTGCTGGAGTTGATGGAGTGTGTGTGCCCACACACGCGCGCACACAGGCATCCTATCAGAGCATCACAATAACAGGAATTTTGTCAAATTCCTGCAGTTTCCGCCCCAGCAAATCAAACAAGTGAGAGCCTCACACCCAGGAATCTGGGCACTGTGCTGGGAAGAGCCTGAGGCCCAGGGGACACAGATACCTGAATTTACACACAAAGTGCAGACAAAGAAGAGGAAGCCAGTCCCTCTGGGGGAAGGAACCCATCTGGATTGTTACCCTTTGAAGTTCAGTGCATTTTCTAATCCATAGACTAGAAGGCCAAGGAAAAGAATTGGAGGTCTTTAAGCAATTGAAGCTAGAGGTCAGAGGTACTTGGTCAGTTACTTGAAAATGAGTTTCATGTGAGGTTTGGGATAGAGAAAAACACTATTGAAAAATCATAAAGTTAACAATTTTGTTTTTAAATGGTGTCAAACCACAGGATCCGAAAGGCCTAACACATTAATGAAAGCCTCATTTACACTGAAATTAATTGCTACTCAAAACAGAGCCCCAGAAACAAGGGGTAGCAAGGAAGCTGTGTACTTTTAAAACTGAAAGACAGAGGCTGCTGGGGGGAGATTGTGGTTTTTCCAGGAATAGGATGGATTGAAATGAATTTAAAAAAAAGAAAAAAAAGCAAAGCAAACAATTCCAAACCTCCTTTGTAAGCTCCAGCATGCATGCAGTGAAGGAAGGGTGATTTCTTTGCCACTTGAAGACTTTCCTGGCACTCTTCTTGAAGTGCCACCTCATGTGCTCCCCTCCAGCTGAGGTACAGAGTCTGAGCCCATGCCCCCAGCTCCTCCTCCCCAAGACCTCACCATATGGAGTCACTACAGAATTACTGGGGGAGTGTTTACTTGCCACATTTGTGAGGTGGAGACTGGAGCCACCTGGAAGGCACATGTGAGAAATACACTGTATTAATCTTATGTTTATAATTCTGACAGGATGGCAGAGTCCAGGATGGGACTGATCAGGTTCCAAATCTATTTCCTGGAGTCAAATTTAAAAGAGATGTAAGGACAAAATCTGTAATTCTGCGAATACGTCACAACAACTATAAGTTTATTTCTTTTGCTGTTTGTCCAGATTTCTAAAGTCTGTTGAATTCTTCTCACATGAACTAACACATCCCCCACTAAAGTGTGCAAAGCTCTGGGACTGCTTCCTATAATACATTTTTAGCAAGTTTAGAAAATCAGATTCTGCAAAAGTTCATTTGCAGGACAACAAGCCCGTTTGCTGTAATGGCTTTATCATTTTTTACTGTTGTCACCGAGCTTTAAGTACTGCCATCTGCAAATTTTTTCTATTGTCACTGATGTTAGCCAGACACCCAATCATAATCCAGCTTCTAAATTTCTCTCTGAAACAAACCAACATTCACAATGAATATGTTCCAATTTCCTGACACACCCATTCGAAAACACACTGTCACACCTGAGGAGTCTCCTCAAGCCTTTTGTCTGAGCTGGCCACTCCCTTAGGGCTGCTCTGAGTCACTGGTGCCCATTGTCTCTCTCACTTCACATGTGAGTTTTATAACTTGCTGGGAAGTAGATTTCTTGGGCTGCACAGCACAGCATTTAAACTGTAGTCACATGACTCAGAAAAGCTGCAAGGGAATTGGGAAAAGTAGATGAGCTGGAAAATTCACTGAAAGGCTGATGAAAAGTCATTATTATCACATACACAGCACTTTACAGTTTACAAAAAGATTCTACACACAATATCTTATTTAACCTCAATCGGAAAATGAGATCAAGATTAAACCCTCCTATTAGACTAAAGAAGCTGAGGCTTAGTTTACTGAAACATCTCAGCTGAGATCACACACACTTGCACTTTATGGCAGAACTAAGAAATGGAAAAGTTCAGACAACACAGCCTAGCCAGCTCTGTCCACGTATAATCTCTCTGGGCAACAGCATACTATTCCAAACACCAGGGATGGTTGCATTTAACCTTACTTAATCAAAGTAGGAGTAAATAAAATGTTTAATTACAAGTTAGCATGACTATTTCCCTAACCTATTTCTTTTATCACTACATGTTTGTAGTATACAATGTTTACATTTTTGTGTGGCACTAACACATGGATATAACACATTTTAATTTCTTTTTCATCCCCTTTTCTCCCCTCCCTCTTGATCCCTTTCCCATTTGAGAAAGATCTAGCTCCCTACTCTCTATTATCTATCTTTATTTTGTTCTTCATTTATATTTTGGGTTTCTCATATATGATAAACCATACAATATTTAAGTTTATATGTCTGACTTATTTCATTTTACAGTCTTAAGGTGCATCTATTTTCCCACAAATGACTCATATTTATCTTCCTTTATGAGAGTCATATTCTATGTTGTGTGAATTCCACATCTTCTTTATCATTTCCCACAAATGACTCATATTTATCTTCCTTTATGAGAGTCATATTCTATGTTGTGTGAATTCCACATCTTCTTTATCAATTCATTTGTTGATGGACATATAGGTCACTACCAAGATTTAGCTGTCATGAATTGTGCTGCTATGTACATAGATATGCAGGTATCACTGTAATGTGATATCTTTAACTCTTTTGGGAAGGTTCCAAGTAAGGGAATATCTAGGTCAAGTGTAATTTCTAATCTTACTTTTCTCAGGAATACCAAGACTTCATGACTTTTTTCTTCCCCAGTCACTACTGTGGATTGACCTAAGGCCTGAGCTTGCTTGCTTGCTTTCTCTTTTAAGACAGGGTCTCTCTAAGTCACCCAGGATGGACTCAAAATTTCAATCTTTCTGCCTTAGCTTCCCAGAGTGGTGAGAGTTATATTCCTGGCATATCTCATGTCACCTCTCCTGGCACCTTTCATGGCTTTTCAAAGATGCTTATGTGAGACAATCCAGTGTTCACCCACAGTGAATATAATAAGAGGAATAAAGTAAAATCTAAACCAAATATTCATTGTGTATCTCCAAATGGGATAAAAGAAAAAAAAACAAAAATAAAACCAACACTTGATGCCTACTCTCCAGAAGTGTCTGTTGCTTGGACAGAAAATCTGCAGGTTGCCAAGATTCAGGGATTAATGTAACAAGAGCTGTCACCATTGCCAAAAACATGAGATACATTCAGGATAAGGAAGGGACCATGGAGAGTTTGTGGGAAGCAGAAACATGAGCATGTTCTGGGCAGGGACTTCTAGACTTCCCTGAAAACAAGTCACAAACATTGCCTGCTAAAAATACAGACTCCTGCACTTTGGTTCCAGCCTCCTGACTCAAAATTTCCAGGAGAGAGGCCTGGTAAACTCTGTCTTTAACCTGTTTTCCAGGTGATCCTTCTCCTATGGAAGGCTGGGAAGTGAGGGAGCATGAGTAAGCACTGGACACTAAGATGGTTCAGCTGCTGGGAGGGGTGAGGGAAAGAAAATGTGGTGAATGACATCAGAAGAGCATAGACTAAATTAAGACAAATACCAAAAGAAGACTTAATTCCAAAATAAGAGAGGGAATATCAAGAAGCCAGAGGCTGCAGGACAGATGGAGAGAGGGAAGGCTCCAGAAAAAAAAGAATCCTGGCTCACTCAGGCTAGAAGCACATGTGCATACAGGCACTGGGCAGGCCCTATCTGCGGGGGCTATCCTTGCTAGGACAGGACCCACTTCAACCTGCCAACCTATCCTGGGAACCACAGCCAGCCCTGTCTTCTTGTCTTCAACTAGGGTAACAGAATGACATATGAACATACAATTTTGTTTACTGACTAAACTTCTTTCCTCTCCTTCAACCAGCTGCTTTGGGAGAGTCAGGAAAAATGTGTCCCAAAGGAAGACTTTAGTGACTATGGCAAAGATGGATAGGCCCTTGGTCTAGGGGAAATCTTGGTTCAAAAATCCAATTTCATGAGATCCTCAGTGCAAAATCATTTTGAGGGTCTCTGGTCTCTTTTTCAATTAAACGACAATAGTATGTAATAGAGTACTTACATAGTGTGGAATATGTACCCAGTATGGCTCTGTGTATTTTTACATGTCTTAGCTCCCTTAATTCCAACAGCCTCGAAGCAAGGAAGGGTCTGTTGTTGTCACTACTTTACAAATAAGAAAAGTGAGGCACAGAGAGGTCAAATCATATGCTTGATCAGAAACTGACAGAGCTGAAATTTGTACCTAGGCCGGCTAGCTCCAGATCCTGCACTCCCAGAAAAAATCCCTCACCACTAAGAACAACGGGGACCCAACAAGGCAAAAAGAACAGGTGAGGATATACATACCAGAGAGGAGTTATCTCAGTAGGGTGGGAGACTTGCCAGTCAACAATGCCATAGTAAATTCTCCGAAATGTTTTTTGGGGTTTTTTTGGTTTTTTTTTATCAGTACCAGGGATTGAATTCACAACTGCATGCTTACAAGGCAGGCACTTATGCCGCTGAGCTAAATCCCCAGCCCCTGCCATAGTAAATTCTAAGAGGGAAGGTGAGTCTGGGCAGCAGATTAGGAAGTCCTAATCTGAAGGAGGCCCACTGTTTTAGTCAAGGGTTACAAGAACAAGACAATACAGGACACATAATTTAGAGTATTATTGTATGATAGTCACCCAAATAGTCAAATACAAAGAAAGTGCAGGAAATCTGTCCATACTAAAGACCTAGAAAATCCAGCTAAGGGCCTGGATCCCATGGCAATAACCTGCATGTGTCCAGCTGGAAGCCTAGAGCCCAGGACAATGCCCTCCATGAGTTCAGCTGGAAGCCTAGAGCCCACAACAACAACTCATGCAAGTCTGTTTTATGGATCTGTGCCAAGAAGGCCCAAAGGTCAGCAGTGGAAGCTAGAAAGTCTATGCCAGCGGGGAGAAGGATCTGTTGCTAATAGGTTGAGGGTTCTGCACTGGAGCCAAGAAATGATGCTCAAAATAAGGACCAGGGCTCCCCCAAAAAGTATCATAGCCATCTTCAGTGATAATGAGGTCCTGAGCAGCCAAGTTCATATCAGGAAGCCAGCATGACAAGCTTCTCTTGGAGACTGAACAGCATATATCTTCCCCTCTGGAGCCAGGAAGCAATGCTTAAAGTAAGGACCAAAGCTCCCCCAAAGTGAACTGCAGCCATTCTCAGTGACAAGGTCTTGAACTCCTCCAATAATAACAGCTGAGTTCATACCAAGGGAGCCAGCATGACAAGCTCCACTAGGAGAATCAACAGTTTCAAACAACTGCAACACTTTGGAAAATCCACAACAGTGCTGCTTCCACTCCAGTTCTCCTTTTTATACTGGAAACTTTCCTCAGGTGCGCCATCCAAGCTCAGCACCATGCTGATTCAGTTCAGCTGGTGTTTAAGTTGACCACCAGTTTTTAATTTACTATACCCACTCACCCAGTGGAGGAATCCCAGAAGAGTGAGGAAGATCAAATGTACATGGAGACTGGGAAAGAGGGATTTTTGGTGAAAATGCACAGCACCAACAGTCTCATTCATCTAACTCTGAAGGTGTTTCCTAAACACCTGGTGTGTGCACATCCCTAAAACCCAGGAGACCCCAAGCCAAGTAACAAAGGCCTCCACTTGTGTGGAGCTCACAGTGTGGCTGGGAGATGAGATTAGAAGAAAGTCATCAGGTAAATAAAACGATTTAAAAAGCAATGAGATGAAGAAAGGAGGGAGCTAAAGGGTTACATCGCTGATCCTGTTTTATCTAGGATGGTAGGAAGGCATGCTAGGGAAGATGCCAGGGAAGATGGGAAGGGACTGAGTGTCATGAGACACCAGAAACTCAGTGTAACTGGAGCACACTAGACAAGGAAGAGGCCATGGAGAGTGAAAGCCAGGCAGGGCTCTCTCTAGAGGTCTCTGGGCTGCTGGGAGTTTAGACTTTATTCTACATGCAGTGGGAGAAGCTGAAGGACTTTAAACAGGAAAAAGACATAATCCAATTTATTTTTTATGAAAAGTCTCTGGTTGAGAAGAAACAGCCTGCAGGGATGTTGGAGAAACGGTGTGACTGTCATTCAGGCAGGAGAGGTTTATGGTACTGCCCAAAGTTGGTCAAGGAGGTGGAGAACAGAAGAATGTTTCAGGGCATATTTCAGAGATAAAATCAAAAACTGCTCATAACTTTGTCCCCACCACTATCGTAGAACAAGTTTCATAGATGGCAGTGGCATTTAGACCTTTAGGGACTGATTTTCCAAGCATAAATCCAAAGGAAGAGGGCAAAAAATACCACACACTCCCACAGCCTGTACCAGTGGGAAGGACAGATGGGCATGAAGAAATGTTCTGTCTTCCTGGAAGCAGTAGACCCTGCAGTGCTCTCCAGATACTCACAATTCTGCAGGGTGAATGTGAGAGCCAGATTCCCTTAGATGTTTCTTCATGAACCTGAACTTCAGGCAGTGATCCAAACAAGAACAATGCATGTTCTGTGGACAGATAAGAATAAACCCACACAGGATGCTCACGACAGACAGCCTAGGTGACTGAGGATGACCTCTTTGGGAGATCTGTTGGTGAACACTGCCACAGTAGACTCTAAGAAGAAAGGTGAGTGTGGGTTGCAGAGGGTTAGGAAGTCTTCCTGAAGGAGGCCCACTCACCTGAAGGAGGAAGCCCAAGGCAGTGAGGAAGACCAGTGAGGACATGGCCTCTGAGGAAGACCACGAGTGGAGCTGGGGAGAGGATACTGGCCAGACAACACAGCCACAGCCAACAAACACAGGGGGTTGGGGAAATACAATTTAGGGAGTCATCATCTGTGGCTGTGGAATCACAGCCAGGTAGGTACAAGATCTGTTGGACCTATGATTCTTAGCACTGTATGGTCTTTTAATAAATTTTGTTCTTATTAGTAAAACCAGCAGAATCCTAGTAAATTATTCCACTATCTTCCTACTCTTACACTTGTATTTATTTATTTGGTGCATAATGTATTTGGTACAAAACATTTAAAACCAAAACTTCTCAACCTTTACATGCATATCAGTCAGTCAGTGTCTGGTTAAAATGTAGATTCAGGTTCTAGAAGCCTAAGGTAAGGCCTGAGATTCCATATTTTCTCTGGTGATGCTGGTGCCATTGGTCCTGGAACTGCACTTGTAGTAGGGAGGATCTGGCCTAAATGTTTTTTTCATGTGTCTTTCTTCACTCCATTTTGGTTTTAAGGAAAATTAGTTCTTTCCCTATTTGAGTAGCTACTATACATAAGGCAATGGTTAAGTGTTGAAACAGAAGAAAGAAAAAATAAATTAATAAGACATAATGTTAACTTTAAGAAATGATATGAACTCAGCTAATCTCAACAGTCTGAGAGGCTGAGGTAGGAAGGTCATAAATTCAAGCCAAGCTTGGGTGATGTGGTCCAAGTCACTTGGGTTACCCTGTGACTTTGGAGACCCTGTGTCAAAATAAAAAATAAAAAGGGCCTTGGATATACCACAGTGCAAAGGCCCTGGGTTCAAATACCAGTACTGAGAAAAATAAAAGACAGTCTGGTCGGAGTGGGAAAGATATAAATATTAACACAGAGCTCTTAAACCTACCGCTGCCAGGCCACGTACTATATTGGAATTAGATACACTATCCCTCTTAATTTTCACTATAATGTGAAAAAAGATCTTGATTTGTAGAGAAAGAAAATCAGACTAGGAAAGTTTAAGTAGATTTACAAGCTCATACACTCACTGAAATGTTGGATTTTGATTTAAATTTGGTTATGTCTTGCTCTAAAACTCAAACTCGTTTCATCAGGCCATTCTGAGGACATAGCTATACAGCTAAATATCCAAATCATTGGCTGCTGTGTACAAACAGTGCACTGGAGAAGTTCAGAAAGGTAAGAGAGAGGAGGTGACCTCACTGCAGACCTACTGTAGAAGTATGGGACTACAGCACTTTAAGTAAACTTGACTTATTTACCAGAAAACAGCAGCAGCAAGGACTTCATGTTGAAAACTCATTTTTAAATATTGCAGAAAAGAGACAGGTTTCCTTGCTTGTACATAAACTCTCCTTTTATGGCCTTCAATTCCTCAGTCCACAAAGCCATAGCTCAGCCAAGAGAGGTTGGCATCTCTGGCTCACAGCTCCAGATGCTAGCAGACATTTGGTCTGCAAATGCCCAGAATAAGGGCCGCTTGTCTTCGGAGCAGTTTTCTATTAAGTGTCAGCCTCAGTCTGCAAAGAGAGCAGAGCGCAGCCTACAAGCCAAGGGTGGGAGTAGACTCGCTGCCCTGCAGGACTCAGCCGAAAGTCTGCACATGTGGGTACCCGTTCGCCTCACAGAGAGGGTGTCTCCATCTGAGGCCAGTGCTCTCAGTCTTGCCCGCCCGCTTAGCCACTCAAATGGTTCCCTCCCACCTCCCACAAGCTACTGCCTGGTTTGACCACTAACTAGGAGCAGAAGCCTCTGCGGCAGCATGTCTGGGTTTCACAAATGACTCCACTTTCTCTGCCGCTGACTCACTGTTATTGGGCTCTGGAGGAAAGACCAAAAGCTATGACAGTGATCGTCTCCATCCCAAGGGCCACTCCCTGCAATGCCACATGAGGGGGTCTACCTGAGGCTCCAGTGCGTGGGGGTGGTGGCAAAATATTCCATTTCACATTTGGAACAGAAAGAACAAAGAGAACTGAGGTAGTCTGTCATTAAATGCAAAATGCCTGGGAGGCTGGCCCGCTCTGAGACTTTGCAGAAGGCTCCTGTCACACTCTGTGACACACTCCCTGCTTTCTATTTCCTGCACAGCACACAGTAAACTAAAACACATGAATTAGGGAGAGGGCTCCCTCCACCTGCACAACCAGGGAAGCATTTCCCAAACCACAGAGCAGCTTGATCTCTAGAACTGTCACAACCTCTAAGTCCACCCACTTCTAGGGTTACAGAAACCGTAACAGGTCATGGACGCAAAGGATAATGTGCAAGTGGGGTTTCCTACATTCACAATCGCTCTTGTCCCAGACACCAGGGGATTTTTTCTCAGTAAGTATATATGAGAGGGACCCGAAGGTATTTCTTTTGTCAAACATTGTGGAGACATTTCTAAAACCAAAGCATTTCCGTTTCTTTCCAACAGCTGCTGACTGAGGGGCAGCATTCAGAGTCTAAAGATGACACTTTAATACAAATTGAGCCACTGCCATAACGAAATGAGTTGGGCTTTAGGGATGATTTGTTTAAAAGCCACACCATAACTCAGCTGTCAGTTTTTCTTTCTTCCAGGTCTGGAAGGCTCACCTTTACACTGAATTAATCACATCTGAAACTTGACCTCCCAGTCCCAGAGCCTGCTGGAAACAACATGTATTCAATGATTTCCAGTCAAAGCAGCAAGAATTTAAATTGTTCCACATTTTTAATAAATGAGCTGGGAACACATAGGGTAACTTTCAGTGACCTGGGAGCTCAACATATTGATAAAATGAAGAGGACAGAGTAGTGCTTGCAATGACGAGATTTGGGAGAACATTTACTGACTTTGGCAGGTCCAAGCCCAGACGCAACTGATGCGTGCTCTTAAGTGCAACCAGAGCTAGTTTCAGCCCTAAGAAAAGCCCAGAAACATTAATTGCCAATAACAGCTCATCTGGGTAGGAGGTGGGCGTGGGAATACATGGAAGCAAAGAAAGAAGAGAAAAAAGGCACGCAGGCCCACCCTCTAGTGAGCGTATTTGATGCTTTCAGCGATGAGCTCGGTGTCTGGGATTCTTTGCAGTTTCTTGCTTTTCTGACTCTAAAAAATGAAATTTGATTACTAAAAAAAGAAGAAAGCAGTACTTTTGGAGTTCATTGTGACAGGGCCTAGGAGCTCATGCTGTAAGTCTGTCTTAGTGAAAAGCGCCAGGCCCTTTGTTTACCACTGAAGACATGATGATAATGAAAATCAGCTCCTTCTCAAGGAGCTGCCCTCCTTGGTGGGAGACAAAAATGAAAATCAATTTAAGTTTTTACCATGGTGAATAGCTACCAGAGTCCTGTGCTAAGGTTGGAGATGTATAAGGAGGAAGATGTGTGGCCCCTTTCCTGAGATGTTTACAGTCTAGCAGGGGCAATGAACACCACAGCAGAAAGTGTGATGGGACCTAGGAGAAAGTACCACAGAAACATAGGAGGACCACCCAGACTCAGAAGCACTGGAACATCTTCCCAGAAGCAGGCATGTCCATCCGACCCCAGGCATGATCAGCAGCTCCTGGAGGTGGGAAACAAGGAACCCAGGGACAGAAGAGTGACCCACAGTCCTTCTGCAGAAGGATGAGGACATGTAAAAGTATGGAAGCAAGAGACGGGGTGGCACACTTGAGAAGCTAAGGGGAGCACCGTAAGTGCAGAGCACAAAATGCAGAGGGAGGTACAGAAGAAGCAAAGCTGCCAGCCAGCCTCAGTACTGCCCCCTCACGTGAGATGAGTGTGACTAGAGGTGTGAACACGGTGTACCGAGAAGTATGTACAGAGAAGGGAGCAATGGATTTTCTGAGGGTAACTGGAGAAGACTTTGCAGGAAAAATAAAAGTTAAAAACTTCTTGAAGTATAACCAAGTGCTTATTAGAAATGAGAAGACCATCCAAGGAGAGGAAAGAGTATCAGCAAAAGCACATTGGCACTTTGAAGATTAACCCTACTCTCTCCCCAAACCTAAGTGGGCTCCAAGACAGACAACACATGCTACACCAAATTCCAGCAGGTCAAGACTCAAGATTATGAAGCCCCATCCTCTAGAAAAGGTGAAGGAAATACTTACTTGTATGGAATAGCTCCATTCCCTGCAGGCACCCTCCTGCCAAAGCAGAAACAAAGCCTGACCAATTGAACACTCCGGGGGGAATCAGGGAATTATCACCCTTTCAAAAGGCTCTTCTAAACAAATATTACCTCATTAGTTACATGGAAATAGCACCCAAACAATTTAATAAACATCACTTTGTATCATATTCCAACCACTGTGCAGCTAATGCCCCAGTAGCAACGTCTCATATAATCTTCCCTTTACTCCTGCCCCCCAGCCTGCACCTGGCCCTGCTGGTACCCTAAATGTGTAGCCACTCCTTACATGAAGCCATTGAAGAAAATAACATGGGCACCAGGTTATGTCACAAATGTGTATGTATCTATCATTTCATGTGGTTTACCTGAAGTTAAAGTCCTTGTACTTTCTCAGATAATGCCTATTAACTCTCCTCAACTTACTAAAGTTAGAGTCACCTACTCCCTGAGGCACCCATATTGCTTGCAAGATCTCTTCACATACCTCATCATATATCTGGTTATAGATATTCCCAATATTCCCAGGTTATATATAGATAAGGAAGTCAAGGGTTAGATCTGTTAATTTCTCCAAGGTCTCACTGCTTCTAAAGCAGGCAAGGAAGGGTTCACCCACTTACATCTGATTTCAAGACTTAAGTTTTTCCATATGCCACATATATCACAATGCAACTGAGGAGTGTCATACGTGGTAACAATCAGTAACACCTCAGAAGCGATGAGACAGCTAAGAAGCCTCTGTTCAAGGCCTCTCACAATGAGAAAACACCCTTCAGGAGGATACAGACATGGCCATTCTGTCAAACACAGCTTCTTCAAGGGAAACATTAAACACAAAACACTAACAACCAAGAGAGAAAAAAGAGAACATCTGCGGATGAATACAACCCTTGCTCTTCCATCAGATTTCTACTTCAACTTTCCACTCTGCAATGTCATTTTTGGCAACTCTTAGGCTGTGGATTCTTTGGAAGACCACATAAATAAAGTGCAGTGGTGGGTGCACCCCAAGGCCCTGGGATAGAATAGTAAGATAGGTTAGTTGGGGAAAGGAGGCCAGGGCACCGAGAAGGGAAACTCATGGGTGTAATCTTGAATGGATGAGAGTGTCCCTGTATTCCATGCCTAACTTCATGAAGAGACTGGATTGGATGATCTCTGCACTCCATCCAACTCTGAAGCAGAGATTGCAGTCTGAGGGGCCCTCTCTCCCCACATTCCTGATGGGGCAGCCACAGTGGGAGCAGTCCATGAAACCAAGACATGTCTGATAAATTTCACCCACTGATAGCCTTGTCCAAAGATAGCCCTGCAGTCTGTCACAAGCCCTGGTCACCAGACTCAGAGGATTCAGAAATCTCTATTTTCATTTTTGGAACCCATATATTCTCACCTACACTTTGTCCCTTCCTTCTACAACCAGTTTGTGCTTGTTGGGCTATCCAGGAAGTAGTCTGAAGACGAAAATGCACCCAAGAAGGTAGAAAATTTATCTTGGGAGTGAGATGAGATGTGTAAGTCACTGACAGCAGCAGTTTCCAGGGTGAATCAACATTGCTTCTTAAGCTGTGTGATCTTTGATGAGTAAGGTTTAACCTCTTTGAACCTAAGTTTCCTGCCATGTAAAGCAATCATGATGATAATATATGACATGATGATAATTTAACTCATAAATCACTATGATCATCAAATTACATACAAAGCACAAAGGCTCAAAATGAAGTGACTGTTGTTACATGGACAATGTCCCATAGTTAGGTGCAGGGCTAGCTGACACTATATACAAGAAACTCAGTGCAGATATTCAGCAAGCTATTCTAATAGCCCCAGTTGCTATTAGTGCAATAGAAAGAAGGGGGTTCACTCTCTTCAGATGGCAGGAAATAGTAAGTGGGTATATAGGAGAAAATCCAGCTGCTTGGGCCAGACCTGGGTACTAGGGAATCTAGCAGTCACCACCCAGAAGTGTGAGCTCCCTGGATGAGGGAGGGGATTCTGAAGAGGTGCCTGTAACTGACTCAACTTCCACTTAAAACAAGTGGAAAATAGTAATTCTGAGGCAACTGGAGCTCCCAGAGGGTAGGGTCCATTCTCACCCACTGCTGTGTCCTCAGCCCCAGCATGCAGCCAGCATGTAAGGACATCAATAAAAGTGCATTGAATGGAGAGTGATTACAACAGGAAGGCTGATGGAACAGAAATTCCAGTGAGAAAACTAAGTAGGAGGCTGAGAGTCTAATATGACTGGATTCACCTCCAGACCAGGGAAGTCCCAGAGGTTGGGATAACCTGGAGGACTAAAGATAACACTTGTAACACTCAGACCTCTGAGGGGGTCGTTCTGAGTCACTTGGCCTCCAGACCCAAGATTTGTCTGTGAATGGAACTGAGGAGGCCAAAACTGTGAGTCAGCGGGTTACCTGTGCCACCACTTCTGAGTCACTGGGCAGCCCTCTGAGCCTGCCTTGGTATGTGAGAGGCAAGTGTTCTCCTGTGTTTATATCCGTGCCCACACTTGGTAGACACCACCTGCTGAGATGACTCAGGAGTCCTCTCACACGTTACTCAGCAGTTCTGTCACTGCACTGCCTGTGGGGATTCACTGCTCACCTGCAGTCCCCCAGGGGAAAGGCCTTCCCACGGAGAGAAATTGGCCTGCTTCCTGGGGTGGCAGGGCCAGGACACTACTGACTCTTCATGTCCTGTGAGGTATCAACACCAGCTCACTGAGATGTAGCCTGACAAAGCAGGGCATGGCGCCTCACCACAGCCCTACCAGGAACTGTCTCCTGCCTGCAAAAGCCTTCCCTCCCCTTTCCCATTGCTGGTACCCTGGTCTGTGGCAGTTCTTAGGAGGTAACTGCAGAAATGGGAGCACCCTCTTTGGCTACTGCCATCCATTATTAGAAAACTCCTAAAGGCCTGATTCCCCTCCTCTAGCCTTCTAAAGGAATTTCTAGTAAATCATCTTCCTCACTGAAACCACTCCTTGTATTTTTACCAGATTAACCTCTTCGAATAATGCTTCTTCCTCCAATGTTCCATCTCAGTGAAAATCCAGTCCCTGTAAATTACTTCAGTTCCCCAGTAAAATGTCTTGTCGTTAGCAATGTCCTGTTTGCTGCCAGCCACACATAGCCCCAGGGGCTGTCTATAAAGGAAGGGAGGGAAGGAGGAAAGAAAGCAGCTTATAACATCAGAAGAGTTCTTTCATTCTTCCTTTGGGTGATTATTTATTATCTAAAAATGGTCCTCAAAGGACTTGTTTAAAATTTTATCCATAACTTGGAAGCAGAAAGCCTAGTTTCAATAATAATCACCCTTCCCATAGATTCTATCTAAGATCTCCAAAGCCCCTCAGATAAGCATTGATTTGGTTGTTTCAGGCAGGGCCATACCCAGACATGACCCTACTGGGGTTTTTTGGTTGTTGTTGTTGTTTTGTTTCTATAATTTTTTTATTTTACATAGAATAAAGCCAAGCAAAATAAAACATAATAAAACTAATCAAAACAAAACAGTGTAAGTGATACAGGATTTTAAAACAAGGTAACAGGAAATCAATAATGGCTACCATAGTGCCTCTAGCTGTCTTCAAACTATCTGCCCATACCATCAGGCATAGAAAAAAACAAACAAAATAGAAGAAAATAGAACCAATAAAAACAAAACAATAAACACAATATAGGACTTCAAAACAAGATAATAGTAAATCCAAAATAGCTACCATAATGTATCTTGTTATCTTTGAAATAGCTGCTCATGCCCTCAGATATAGTGAAATAAAAATAGTAGGAAAAAATAGAATAAAACCAAACAAAACAATGAAAATGACACAAGACTTTAAAACAAGATAAAAAATAATCAGCAATGGCTAGCACCTTCAGAAGGGGAGCCCCCACAGATGCAATACTGAAGATTGTTATCCTCTAAATAGATGATCAGACTACCTACTTGGGGCCTAAAAAGTCAATGAAACACTAAACACTTCAACCATTAAACTGTATTTTACTTCAGTAGCTATCATGTCCAGCCTATGTTTCTCCAGATCAGCTGGTCACTCATTGTGGGGCAGGGGAGCTCGGCTCATCTTGTCTCCCTGCCCGCTCACTGGGAGGGGCTGGTGTTTGGTGGTCCTACCTGTGGCCCACACGTGGAGCCAACTCATAGGAAGTGGCTGCCTTCTTGTTGTTCTCCCTGTGGTCCATGAATGGCCATGACCTTACTGTTCAAAACAAAGTAACCAGCAGAGTTCCCTGGAACAGGAGGCCTTTGTGTGGCCTCAAATAGAAGGTCGCTTCCTTGGAATCAATGGATAAACCCTCACTTGAACTCAGCCATATGTATTACTATATCTCATTTAAATTTTGCAAGCATCATTCAAGATAGGTGTCATCTTTATCAGTGGAATGATCAAGGTTCTATGGAATAATCTCATGCCCCACAGTCCACAATGGAGCCAATTTTGGAAGTCACAGTGCTGACTTCTAAGCACATATACCTTTTGCTGTAGCTGACAGGGCAGGAGGAGGGCTCTATCTTTAAGTGGTGGCTTTCATTTGTACATCTAAGTTATGTCACATGGACAACTGCATATGAACTTTCAGTCTGAGCCTGAGAAAACCCTTCCTTATATGAAAAGGTAAAAAGTGTCTAGCTTCTTTTCTTTCATGATCTAACAAAGCTCACAGATTGCCTTTGAAGCAAGCTAAACTGTTCAACCAATTTTACTGAGCACTTAGGATAGGCCAGGATTTCTGCTTCATTTTATGATTAGGTTTCCAAAGTCAAGTAGACCTGCCTGCATAGGAAAAACAAGCACGTAACATCAGAGAATCTGGAAATCTGGGCATCTAGGGGGAGATGGGATGAGACAAGGTGGAGCATGCAGATCATGTGTGTGGTACAAAGATCCATAGCCATGAGTGCCTGTGAAGGGTAGGGGTTAGTAGGTATATTAGCCTAGTGATTCAATTTAAATCTCCCTCAGAAACTCAGTAGTTCATTATTTTTTAGTTGAAATTTAGGGGATTTTTTAGTTAACAAGTGCCTCTTAGCACAAATGACCCCCAAATTAACTGTTTCATTCTAGACAAGTAAGCTCTCACCCTAGTGAGAATTCTTTCTCTGTTCCCCCACCCCTATACACATGCACACACATGCCATCCTACAAGAAAAGACAAGTAAGAGGAGGCAAGGTAAGAGAAAGAGAATAACGAACCTTCTCAGTGAAGGCTTTTATAATAGCAGTTAGAATAGCTAACATTTATTGAACATCTATTATAGGCCAATCACTAAACTAGTGTTTCACAAATGTTATCTCATGCAGTTCTCACAAATGGCTTAAAAGGTGACCATCATCATCATATTTCCAGGGAGGGTGAGGTCCCCAGTCACACCACTAGCAAAATCACTCAGTTCAGGACTTGAGCTCCTAATTTGCAGTTATACCATTCATATGAACATGTGGATAATAGTTCTCAGCTGAGCTTTGCCCACACCAGCATGGCCTGCATGTGTTAGCCCATCTAATCTTCAAGCTAGCTGCTGGGTATGTAATAAATCACTACAGCTTGAGAGGAGAAGAAAGCAATCACCACCCTATACAGAAAATGTACCAGCTCAGACTCTGGCCCCTTTCTGGGCCCCTTTCATCAGGCACACCTGGTTAGGCACAGTTCTAGCTTCCCACTCTAATTAGGAACTAGCATCTTCAGCTCTCAAGAAGCTGAGAGCTGTCTGCCATGTGGTTGTTCCAAAAGCCCTGCCCCATATCTGAATGGGTTAAGTTGCTCTCAAAGGGTCAGAAATTCAAGAGACCAGCTCTTCTCATTCTCCTATTCCAAGAGGTCCGCAGATGTCCCAGACAAGCAGAAAAGAGCCCCACACTGAAATATCTTCTTTTGATTGCACTGAAAATGTCCCTCATCACAGCCCAGTCCATGTGAAGACTAAAACCAGCACTCTTGACTCAGTGGGCAGGATGCAGAGTGGCGTGCAGAGAACCTGCTCACTGTGCTCAAGCGTCTGACAGCCAAGAATGCTTTCATAGCTGTGCTTTTGCTGCCTGATTCTGTCCGGAATGCACAGCCTTTGTCCCTTTGATCTTTAATATGGCCGCTTGAAGGGGCCAGCATACTGCATTTGTAGCTACTTCTGTCCTCATTCTCCTCCCCAAGTTTCTGGACACAATTCTAAAACCCTGCATTCAGAACTTTCTCTTTTCTCAACTCACCTACTCCTGAAGAAGTGCCCCCAACTCCAGACCACCAACGGTCCCATCTCCCTGACAGCTGGCTAGTCTTGCTGCCACCTATGACCTTCCAGAGTTGCATCTGGGTGAGGGGACACCTGCCCCTCCTTTTCTCACAGCCACCTCCACAGAGTTGCTGTACCCCAAGCACAAGAAAACGGCATGTGGTAAAATTGGCTGGGCTTTCTTCTGTTTGTTTGCTTTTGCTTTTCATCCAGATGTTATGGAGACCCTGCCTGGAAGTCCCTCGATCACAGTTAGAAGTTATGTTTTCTATTACAGTTTGGAATAAGTCACAATGACGGGGGAAAGTGAGATGCTGCCTCACCTTTTTCAAGCAAGGCCCTTTCAGCTCTGTGCCTGAGAACAAAACTGGGGCATCAACCTGCTCAAAGAAACGTAGCGGTAGGCATATCACTCTTTTTTTAAAGGGTGTTTCTTCTGAAAAGGTGAAAGCAAGACTTTACTTTCAAGTCTTCTTTCGTGGTCTCAGTAGTGGCCACAAAAATGTCAGATCCTATTCTCTGGAACCTACAAATATTAGCTTATTTGGAAAAAGAACATTTGCAGATGTGATCAAGTTAGGGATCTTGAAATGGAAAACACATCCTGGATTGTCCAGGTTATCACGTGTCCATAAAAGAGAGAAGCAGAGGAATTCGACACATGCAGAAGAGGAGAAGGCCATGCATGGACAGAGGCAGAGATTGCAATAATGTTGGCACAAGTCAAAGACTCTGGAAACTACTGGAAGCTGGAAGAGATATGGAAGGATTTGCCCCAGAGCCTCTGGAGGGAGAGCAGCCCTGTCAGTACCTTGGTTACTTCATGATTCCAGAACTATGAGACAAAAACTATGTGTTGTTTTCAAGCCTCCGTGTTTGTTGTAATTTGCTGCAGGAGTCACAGGAAACTAAGTGCTTATTTCTAGGCGCTATTGCAGGCAAGTCTACAGACAGTGGACTTGTAGACTATAAAATCTACTGCACATGGAAAAGTTCATTGGGATGGATGTTTGCATTCATTCAGCGATACTCCAGAACAAAGAAAAAATGTGCTGCCACCAGTAGCATTAGGCATTCTGGTAAGATTGAGGATCCTAGTTGGAGGGCCTACCAATGGCCCCAGGAATACATGAGACCTGCTTTTGTTCAGTCACTCCTCCTCATTAGTTCCTAGGAGAGATGCAAGCACAAGGCAAAAAGGCAAACATATCACTATATAAACATCAAGCTGCAGAGCTTCATGGTAAGCAAGAATTACATAGTGGTGTGATGACCAATTCAATGGCCTAAGTGTCTTACTACCTTCTGGCAGTCATAGAGAACCAAAGACATGAGCCCTGCAAACCTGTGTGTGTTGACAAATGCACCTTAACATTCTGTCTACAGGCAAATATGGCTGTATTTATAGGATTGTTACTAATCTAATTAACAACTCTTCTCGCTTGTCAGAACAGAAAAAGGAATACAGAATGAAGTTAATCCCATCCCTCTACTACAAATGGAACAATTTGGAAGCCAAAACTTTCCCTAGATCACTGACTAAAACCTTTGTTTTGGGCACACTGATGATGAGAGTGAATCACACCTTATGTCCATTTCAGCTTCTTGCTCTTACCTCCACCAAGGAAAAGGGAGAGAAATCCACTCTCTTTGGGTACCTACTTGATGCCATGCTGGGCACTAGGGATAGAATCTTAGCAAAGAAGATCTAGGCTAGATGCTGACTTGGCCTTTAGCAGTTTGAAGTCTAAGGAAGTCCACCCAAAATTCAGGCCCTGCCACTATCTGGAATACAACAGTCACACTTCCTACCCAGTGCTATGCTGTTCTGAAAACCTAAGACCCAGCATTCTTGAAAGAAGCATGCCTTGATGGTTTAAGCAAGAATCAGATATAGCTCAGAAAGAGTATAAAATACAATGAAAACACAAGGTACTTTAAGAATTTTAAACCAATTAGATGTTTGAACCAATGTTATAAACCAAAACACAAATCATTTTTATGTTTAGAGGATGAGAAAATTGTGCTGCTAAGGTCAAAACCTGTGGCCTCATTGACTATGTTGTCATGAACTTAAACCCTAAGCAACTGACAGAAAGCAACAGACACCAGCTGACACTATCTGTCCTTTAGAGGACCAGTCAGTAGCCCTAGCTTCCTTCACAGAGGATAGCATGTTTTGTTTGTGTTTCCCTGTCTGTCTGTTTGCTTGTTTGTTTGACAAACAAGGAAAGAAACAGAAACAGAATGCTTAGTAAGGTCCAGGAAAACCTAAGTCCACAAATAAGCAAATCATATATCTAAAATAGGAGGAAGAGGATAATGAGACGAAGGAGGAGAAGAAAGACGTGTCCAATCACCCAAATATTTCTACACATGCAAAAGTTTGGCATCAAGTAGCAATACTCGATGACAGATCTTTAAAGGAGAGGCTTTCCTCTTTATTTGACAACTGTCACTAAGAAACAAATGCTAAAAATAAATCAAAACAATTATTCCAAAATGATGAAATTTGGGGATTAAGTCTAATTGTTTTATGCTAGTAAAAGTAAATCAATTTTGACTAATTTCATGGAGAGTGACCCAGGACCTTCCTGTCTGTGGTCTGCATTTACCTGCTAGCACATGCCTAGAGCCACAGGTCAATGCGTTCCTCTTCCTTCAATCCCAGATCATCGCTTTCCACTGGGCCACAGCATGTTAACAATGAGACTGTTGCTCGGGTCAAAATGAGAGGGAAAGTGCACCACAGGAAAAGAACCAATAATAGCAGGAAAGAGAAGAGAAAGGGACAGAGATAAAAACAGAGCAGAAACATGTAATTTTAAGAAGAAAGTAGAAACAGGTCACATCAGAGGTTCGGCTGAACTGAATGAACTAAAGACAAAGGCCAGTAAAATGTTCACATCACCATTGACTTCAACTAGGCTATTTATGTCCTTAAACATGAACTGTCCAAGAATTCACTTTGGTATTTTACTATAGCTTACTCATTCCTGCATTCTTAGACATTCACTCTCAACTATTCAACAATTATTTATGGCCTATGCAGGGTTCTGGGCATAGTTTTAAAGAGTTACCAAGTTTATACCAACCTGAAGATAGACTCTGGTAGAGACCTGAGCCATAGGTGAAATTTCCCTAACATAGGGTGAGGGGTGGATGTGTAGCTCAGTGGTAGAACACATGTGTAGCATGTGCAAGGACCTGGGGTTCCATTCTCATCACACACCCATACACGTGAAGCCAAAAATAGTATGAGCTTTGCATGAAAAAGGCAGAACTCAATCAGATGTATTTTTAAAAATAAACTTTTTATTAACTGGAACATTGTGAACAACATACAGAGTTTCCCTTTATCTTATACCTAAATTCCCCCATTTTTAACATGTTACTTTAGTATGTACTTCTTCCATTAATATGTCAGTATCAACTATTATTAACAAAAGTCCCTACTTTCTTCATAATTCTTTAATTTTTTACCTCACATCTTATTTCTGTTCCAGGTTTCAGCCCAGATTATACCACAAAGCACTTACTTGTCATGTTTCCTTAGGTTCCTCTTATAGACACAGGAGATAATAGTGTAAATTTTCAAAGCAATTTTATTTTATTTTCTTGCATTTTCTTACCAGTTCTCTGACCTAGATGAAATTTTGAACAAACCTCCTAATTTTATGAGTATCTCTCAGATAATGTATCATATTTGTCTTAGTTACTTTTTACTCATTGTTGAGGCAATATACCTGACACTCAAAGTTAGGGAAAGAAAGGTTTATTTCTTACAGTTCTTGGAGGTTTCAGTCCATACTAAGTTGGCTCCAAGGCAGCATGGTGTGGTGGGCCAGCCATTCATGGCTGCTGCAAACAGCAAAAACGAAAGCAAAAGAGTGAGACACACCTTCTCCCCACTGTTACACAATATTCTGGTTCCATCCCTGGGTAGGTGAAACACTCACACCACCAATCCAAGTGCTAGACAACAAACCAATCACAAATGCTAGATTTGGTCACATCTATGATTGCATGAGGCTTGAGGTAGGGCCACAAGAACACAAACCACAACAATATTCAAATACAAAATTAATATGTACTGTAAAATGTAAGAATTGGCCATAAGAATCAATAGTGGAGAGGACAGAAGAACTTGTAAAGAACTGAGCAAAGTACTTGAGGCCAAAGGAAAGCAGAACACTATGGAGGCTAATAGGATAGAATCTTTAAAAAAGGACAATCAAACGCTGGACAGAGGTCCATGGAGAGGAGGAAAAGAAAAGGCTTTGACAACCAAGAGTTCACTTATAACCTTCAAAATAACATTTACGTAGAGTGGTGAGAGCAGAAGCCACAGTGAAGTGGATGAAGAAGTGACCATATGGTCAGGTAGCAAAGGCCACTGTGTAAGTGGTAAATATAATGAGAAAAATAATTCACCACATTAAATCAGTAGCATTTAAGAGAAAGACTTTGGGGTTGAGTTATATGGTATCAGCTTCTAAAATGTTCCCAATAGACCCTTCCTGATAGTCTAATACTCAGATTCTTGTTTAATCTCCTTTGCATGTGGACTAGACCTTGTGATTCACTTTTAACAAACAGAATATGGGACATTGAGGGACAGCAAAGGTGTCCTGGGTGAGTTGAACTGAATAGAAAGTCAGGACTCCATCATGGAGGAATTAGGGACAGCTTTCAATAGCAGGGCAAAGTAGGCTGAAGACTTAAGACGAGCTACAAATTATTGTTAGCTATGGGAGGACAGAGCAAATACCAGTTAAGTTCACAGAATTAATCAGCCTCCAAATCTAAGTTAAATATTGATCCACCAGCAGCATCAATATTTTCAGCTTCTCTAACAGTACAAGAGCTGGCAGCACACAACTACCTCCAAGAGTTGGTCTGAGTCACTCTCAGGACTCAAGAAAATTATGGTGCATATGCATACTCAAGAAGTTTTTAATTCCTACATTTTCCTTTAAAAGTTTTCCATTCATTTTGCACAAAAATTTGCCTTATATCTAAATTGGCACAGAGGATAGAGCTCTGCACTAAGTTAGGAAGCCTGGATCCTGGTCCCAACTACACCCCTGAGACCATATGTAACCTCAGACCAACCTCCCTGGCACTATTTGTAAATCAAGGGAGCTGACCCAGATGTTCCCTTGAGTCTCTCTGGCACCAACATTCCAACTGCCTGAAAATACAAAACACTAAACCAGGACTGTAGAACATAGAATGTAGTTTTTGGGAATGCAGTTTTTAAAAAGGAAAGCATTTCAGTCCTTACCTATAACCTTCTGGAGACTTTCTACCCATTGATAGAATTCCCTACGGAAAATGTTTTGAAATAAGGGACATTACCATGAAATGAAATTCTGGGAATTAATCTGCAGTAAGGACTGAAAATTTTGAGAACTTTTTTCCCCAAAGGTATGAGAAATCTTTATTCAGTTGGACATGGTATATTCTGAAGCATCCTGATGCATTCCGAAAGCATGGCTTGGTAGGAAAAAAAGCAGAGACCAGACATCAAGCCACTTACTCATAAAGTTGTTAGGGAAGATACACTGACAACAACTATGAGTCACGTCTAGGTCATTTCATGTCTAAGTTTTAAATTATCTCCAAGTGTTGCCACACACACACATATCCACGTGTACCTCACCGCCAATGCCATGAGGTGGCTTGTGAAAGAATGACAGTCACAGCCATGAGTAAATGTGGGGCTTTCTCCTAACCTCCAGCTTCCCTGAAGAATACTCTCTCATGCCTCTTCTTACTTCTCTGATGGTAATTCCTGAAGTCATTTGGTCACTTCTTAGGGTTTGTAAACTCGGGATAACCCAACAAAAAATGTCAGTCCATATCCCAAACTTCACATGAAAGAAAGAAATGAAAAACAGACATGGAAACTTCCTTTGATTCCAAATGCAAGAATTTTGAATACCCTGGCCAGGCACTTGGGGACTTTGAATATTGTTTTTTTTTTTTTAACCATACTGTTACTAGTAAAAATAAGAATACTCTTTACAATGGTACACTGTATAATTCAAGTATTTTATTTTTTCAATCATTCAACAAAGATATCTTGGACACTGTGCAAGGTGCTGAAAGGGAACTCAGTATCTAAAGTATGAGTTAATTATTATGCAATGAAATAGATTCTATAATAGTGATACATTAAAGAAGGATGTAATTAATTCTGCCTGAAGGTAGGAAAGTTGAGAAAGGCGAGTGCTAAATGATGAGTAAGAGTTTGAAGATAAGTAAGAGTTATCCAGATGTTGAAAGAAATTTGGAAGTCATTTCAGCCAAAAGGAATCAGGGTGAGGGATTGTGGGATAGGCTCCTTGTGGATAGGCACTGTGGATACTTGAAGTAGGACAGTGGCAGTAGGTACCCCAAGAAGGACACATTAAAAAACACTCTCTGAAGCAGATTCTAATGACTTTGACGAAAAATGAAAAGGTTCACAGTTTCTGTAGTAGATAATCCAAAGGGTCTTCGTGATTTTTCAAAGTGCAGGCAGATGAGCAAAGTGAGAGAAAAGTTAGGAACATAGTAATATAGATGATCTGTGAAATAGGGTCCTGAAGGCCAAGAGATGGCTGTAAATACATGTCACAAGCTCATGAAAGCATATTGGCTAATTTTTACTAATGACCATTCATAGAAGCAAGTTGCTCAAAATCCAGTGTTTTGAAAATGAGCTGAAAACTTTATTTCCATAGAAAAAGGTAAGTCCTCAAAATAAATGCAAACTGTCCTCAAAGTTTTCTTTTTCATCCCTCCTGAAACCAAAAGCAAAAGCAGAAATCTAAGATCTTCCTCTGCTCTTTGATTCTGAAGATGTCACAATGTATTTCTCAGTTCTTTAGAATCCCAGTGAATCATCCCCAAAAGTAGTATTAGTTGTCTGAGCACTAGTTAACTGACTTACTGCAGTGCATAATAGCAATGAATATTTTAACAGAAAATCCTAGCACTCTGCCTGATGATTTCTTTCACACATTACCACTGAGAATTCTTGGGCATGACAGGCTTTGCTGTAGGCCTTGAATATGTAGCCTGATGCCAGCTTGACATGATATGATACCTAAAAAGTGCACTGAAAAAAAAGTTAAAAGACCTGGATATAGAGTTTTAATTACTTCTCCACTGCTAATTGTCCATGTGACTCTGGGTACATCACTTCAGTCTTCTGAATCACAGTCTTATCTATAAAATAAAATCAATCTATCATCTTTCTCTCTCTCTCTCCATTTCTCTCCCTCCTTCTTTCTCTCTCCCCACACCGTGTGTGTGTGTGTGTGTGTGTGTGTGTGTGTGTGTGTGTTTTCTTCTTTGAATCTTCCCAAGACCTCAAGAGCTTCCCAAGTCTCATTAACTCAAGAACTCAGCATGGAGCCAGATGATCAGCTTGCTGAAAGAAATAGTGAAGCCAGGAATTTCTTTATTACCTGTTTCTTCAGGGACTAGACAATCTATCATCTAAATATCTAAAAATGTGTACTTTCTCATCTTGATTACTTTTCTTTCATTGCTCAAACAAAATACCCAATGCTTAAAGTTAAGGGAAGAAAGGTTTATTTAGCCCACAGTTTGTAGAAGTTTCAGTCCATAATTAGGTGGCTCCAAGGCAGGGTGGTACATAGCAGAGAGGCAACAGTTTATGGTGGTAGAAGATAGCAAAAGCAATGAGAGACACAGAGACAGAGACAGAGAGACAGAGACAAAGAGACAGAGACAGACAGAGAGATAGAGAGACAGAGAAGCCTCTTTCTGTGCCTTATGTTGCATTCAGGTTTACTTAACCTAGGGCAAGCATAGCACTCATGCCTTTAATTCCAGCATTAGACTGGCATTAGCATAAATTGATCACAAACTCCAGAAGCCTGCCCCCATGACGGCATGAGGCATTAGGGGAACACCTAGACACAAACCATTACACTTCTACTATGTGTATACATAGTATTGGTGCCTGGAAATGGGGTTCTACCATCACAAAAACCTAAAATGCATAAGTGGAATTGAAATCAGTCACCAGATAGGAAAAACAGAATGGTGAACTTTAAGAAGAATATTAAAGAAAGGCTGAGTTGCCTGAATTCGCTGCTAGTAAAAATCAGACTTCGAGATAGTTGCTTATGAGGACTTAAGAGAAAGTGAAGTAAGTCTTGTTGGAAATTTGAAGAGAGATCACTGTTATGCAGCAAATTTAGCAATACTACCTCCTGTAACCATGTGAAAGAAAATGCACCTACTGTACTGGGTAATTTAACTAAGAAGATTTCCACTCAGAGTCTTGAAGCTGCCACCTGGCTTCTTGTTACTGCTTATATTTAAATGTGAGAGGGGATAGACATGCTAAAGAAAGCATTTTTAAGCCAAAAGACAGTGCTTGGCTGGTTTTAAAGTTTTAAAGTTGGCAAGCAACATTAAAATTAATAAATTGCTCCTAATCAAAAACCAAATCCAAGCACCCTCAGGAAACAATATTCTAAAGGTGAAGTCATAGTTGTAACCATAAAATCCTTCTATAAGAGCTCAGAAAATGTAAAAACTGGCTCTTCAGAGTATATTCAGTCAGGTAAAAGGCTTTCTACAGAATTTAAAAGTTTGCTTCACTGTACTGATAAGTAAGATAATCAGGGTTCTAGAAAGCTTAAAGACATTATCCCTCAACCAAGGATCTCAGCAAAAGTCTACTAGGGAGAATTTATCTCAGAGATTTGTACAAGTGAGTTTTTCTGATGAAGCAATCCTTCACCAATTTCATGGAAGGACCACAAAGATTTTAGAAAATGATTATTATCAGAGTACTGCCAACATGGACTCACAGTGGCAAAAACAGTATAAGTGAGGAGAAGGCTTTGGATTCTCAAACTTTTACAAGCATAAACAGACTAAGGAAATCACTCAGCAGCAAAAACATAATAGCATTCATTAAAAAAAAAAAGACTTGAAAAAAAGCAAAAGTCTAGAAAACAAAACCCAGATCTATAAAGTCATTTCCAGGCAAGAATAGGACTGAGTCCTAACAAGGAACTTATAATATTTGTTTGGTTGGATATAGAATTAGTATGAGCCATTTATGTGTGCCTTTGTTTCCCTCTTTAAGCTAATGGTATTTTCTGTGAGTGAGAGTGTGTGTATGTGTGTCTCTGTGTGTGTAGCTTTTGGTTTTTGATTTTTTGAAACAAGGTCTCACCATGTATTTCAGGCTGGCCTTGAACTCACTCTGTAGCCCTTTCTGGCCTTGAACTCATGACAATCCTCCTGCTTCAGTCTTCCAAGTGCTGGAATTACAGGTGTGCATCACCATGGCTTTCTGGGATGATGTTGCAATGGGATGAAAATGTGTAAGCACAGGAATTTCAAGTATATTTTTCGTGGGTGGGAAATATCCATTATTGAGAGTTAGAGGACTGATTATAGTAGTCACATTTCAAGATGTTCCAGAATGATTCCCACTTCCTGGCACTCACATCCTTATCATGTTCCTTATCATACTGTATCAAGATTTCTCCGGGTGACCAGTTGTGTCTGACAGATGTGATGGTGCATCACTCGGACATTAAGTTACATTATAGCTGCTATCTTGGGTACTCTTTCTTTCTCAGATCATTCACTCAAGAAAAGTTTAGCTGCTAAGTCATGTCTGATTTTACAGATAGACCTACATGACAGAGAATTGAAGCCTTCTGCCAATGACCATGTGGATGACATTGAAAGAAACATTCTCCAGCCTCGATGAACCTGTGAATTACTGCAACCTGGGTCAACAGTTCACTGAAATTCCTGACTGAGCCAGAATTGTCCAAATAAGTCATTCCTAGATCTCTGGCCCTGAGACACTGTTTGTTTTTTGAGCCTGCTAAATTTGGAGTTAATTTGTTACACAGCTATAGATAACATATTAATAACTAAGGTATAAAGATCTGTTATATGTCTATCTTATAGCAAAACAAATGGAAAGTAAAACATTAAATACAATTTACAACATAAAAGTATAACATCTCAAAACAAAGTTGAAGATATATGTGAAAGAGTTCCACATGAAAAACTATTATATATAAAATAGTAAAAATAAAGTAACAAAGTTCCAAATAAATGAAGAGATATATGATGTTTGCAATGTGAAAGAGTCAATATTTGGGCAATTTTTCTCATATTGATTTATATTCAACATGATCTCAAATAAATCCTCAAATGTTTCATAGAGATTTATAAGATGATTCTAAAATCTCTATGGAAATACTATTAATGCAAACAATTTTGAAAAAGAACAAACTTGGAGAACTTTTCTACCTAATTTTTAGCCTTCTTATAAAGCTACTATGATCAAGACACTTTGACATTAGTATGAAGATGAACAAATAGTTCAATAGGATAAAAAGAGTCTAAAAATATATCACATACTATTTAATCTACTAATGGTTTACCAAGGTATAAAAGCTAATGGGCAAAGAAGAAAGTATTAACAAATGATACTGAAAGAACATCTTACCACATCTGTAAAAGAAAAAAATCTCAATTCATACAACAAAATTAATTATAGATGGATCGTGTATGTTAATGTAAAAGATAAAATCTTAAAGCTTGTGGGAAATAATGTACAAGAAACTTCTGCAGTCATTGGGTATGTCATGTACTGTAGTCCTCAGAAAGCAGCAAACACTAAGACACAAAAACTAATTAATTTTAGCAAAATTTCTAATGTTTACTCATCAAAAAACAGTATTAAAAATAAAAATTGGAACGGAAACAAAATACAACGTCTGACCAAGGACATGTTAAGAATATATTTTTCAATGCACTTACAACTCAATAATAAAAAGATTAGCAATCTATTTTTTAGGATAAAGAACTTGAACATGCACCTGATGATAATATATAAATCACCAGTAAGCACATGAAAGGATGCCTAAGAATATTAGTCATCAGAAGAATAAAGTTAAAACTACAAGATACTACTCCACCCACTGGAATGGCTAAAATTAAAGAGTGACAACACTATTGACACTGGTGAGGATGTGTAACAAGTGGAAATTCAAACATTTTGGTGGCAATATCAAGTTGTACATCCACTTTGAAAGTAAGTCTGATTGGGGCTGGGGATTTAGCTCAGTGGCATAAGTGCCTGCCTTGCAAGTGTGCAGTTGTGAGTTCAATCCCTGGTATCAAAAAAAAAAAAAGAAGAAAGAAAGTAAGTCTGATAGTTTATTATAAGTGATACACCTACCTTATGACTCAGTTATTCTATTTCTAGACATTTTCCCCAAGAGAAAGTAAAATCTATGGCCACACAAAGTTTCATACAAGAATTTCAAAGAAGTTTATCTCATATGAGTCAAAACTAGAAACAAGCCACATTATCATCAACAAGGAAATAGACAAGTTTGATATACTCATATAAATAAGTATGATTCAGTAATAAACTTTTTATGATTTGATTTTGTACCTTAAACAACTACTTCTAAGATAACAATATGTAATTTATCAACTAGTGATTTCTTACTTTTTTTGAAATTCTGTATATCTACCCTTTTTCCATTTTTCTTTTTTTCTACTATTACACAAACTGTGTAGATGAACTTCAGAATGTATGCTGAATTAAAGGAGCCAGTCACCACAAGAGAATTCATACTGTGTAATTTCATATGACATTTTTAAGAGGTAAAACTAATCTTGGAAAAACAATTCAAAAAGTGGTTTCCATTGAGTGGGCTGGAAAAAAGAAAAAAGAATCTTTTAGGGATGATACAATATTTGACACCTCAACTTACATGGGTATATAATATGGTCAAAATCCAGTAAATGCACATTTCACATCTATACATTTTATTGTTTAGAAATTAAACCCCAATGTGTAGAACCATTGACAACAGCAAATACCTAGTTATTATTAGAATGAAAAATATGAAGCACTTTTAAAGAGAAAAATATCAGTCATATGTGAAACAAATTGAGGAAGACCTAAATAAATTGAAGAATATTCCATGCTCATGTCTTGGAAAAGCAAACATAAAGCTATCAGTTCCTTTTAACTGACATGAATTCAGCAATGTCAATTAAAATTTTAGTATAATTTGGTACAATTTAATACAGTAATTGTAAAATATGTATGGAAATATAAAATCCAAGAGTAGAAAATGCACTTCACATAACAAAAGAAACTTTTTCCAAATGTCAAATATTTTAAAAAGCAATAAAAATTAAGAGAGAAGTATTTGAACAAAGAATAAACAGAGCAACAGAATACAGTAGCACTTGATCTGTGATACAGTGATAATTGTTGAAAGTTGTTGTTACAGAGCAGTGAAAAAAGCATATTTTTAATAACTCATGCAGAGTTGATTGGATATCCATATGGAAAAGAAAAACTTTTCTCTCATAGCATACACAAAAATAAACTCCAACAGACACAATAGAATACAAGGGAAAAGAAGGAATAAGTGGCAAGTTACAAAAGGTTTACATTCAGACTATACTAACAATTCCTAAAATTAGTAAGAAGAAGCCCAGTAGAAAATCTAAACAGGTATTTTATAAAGTTTGAACATATACCCACATGCCCTCACCTGTGGGAAACTAAGACTCAATGTGATAAATCAAAAGGAGGAGGAGAATTAAGCCACCAGGGCTCAGCCCTCGTAAATGGGATTAAGTTTCCTCATAAAATGTCTCAAGGGAGCTAGAAAGACTCTTTTGCCTTTCTGTCTCTTCTGCCAGAAGAGAGAAGACACAGCATCTGTCCCCTCTGGAGGACACAGTAATAAGAACCGTCTTGGAAGCAGAAAAGGAGCTCTTACCAGATGACAGATCTGAACTTGGACTCACCAAACTTCCACAACTGTAAAATATAATATCTATTATTTACAAACTGCCACAATCTAAGATGTTTTTGTTAAAGTAACACCATCAGATTAAGACACAAAGGATAATTTGCAAATAGTAAATAAGTAGAAAAGGTTGTTCAGCCTCATTAATGATCAAGGAAACAAAATAAAATCACAAGATAGCTGACCCCACACTCCCACCAGCATGACTAAAATTTAAGATGAATGAGTGGAAGAAGATAAGATGGCCCATCAGTGAGCAACAAAATACAAAGCCTCCCAGGAGAAACAATTCATATGCCAGAATAAAACACCCAGAGAGACCCAGACAGAGGGAGATGGATCTTCTTGACACAGAAAGAAATTAAAACATAAAAAAGCTCGTCAAATACTTTGGGACTACAACTGAAACAGCTAAAAATTATGGGACACAGCATTTTCGCACTGACCCGCCAAGTTTGCACCAGCTTGAATCCGTGCCCGCAGGCAGAGCCACCCAAACTCATTCCCGCCGCCTCTCACAGGAAGCACAGCAGCACTGAAGTTGGGGGTTGGTGAGCCCAACGGAGAGCAGAGCCAGTGAAGGGACTTTTATTAATCCACGGTCAGTGCTGGGAATGAGACCTCCCCCAATGGGAAGGACACGACCAAATGGGTGACATGTTGGAATTGGGCAGGAGGAGCCTGAATTGGAAGTGACAGTGACTTCAGTTGGTTGCTCCCTCCCCAGAGCAGATTTGTGGGATTTGCTTGGATTGGGCCGCGCCCCTGGCCAGGACCCAATGAGCCATCCCAAATCGATTCCCTGAGCCCAGCATGCACTAACTGGGTGAAAGTACCTGAAGTTTGGCTGGCCCAGTGGGGAGGGGCAGGCATATGCAGCCACTGCTTACACCTTAGTGACAAGAGCAGGCAGGAGAGGGCAGAGGTCCCTTGCCAGCATGCTTCAGAGGAAACATGGCCAACGGGGAAGGGAGCTGGGACCTGCACTATAAACTGTGTGGAAGAAGCCAGGGCCATGACAGGAGAGAGAGGCAAGAGGAGGCCCTCAGCCCAGAACCCTGAGAGCACTGATCCAGGAGAAGGAAAAACAAGGGAGACTGAGGGCCACAAACACACAACATCAGACATGGCTTCAAAGGACGTTAATAGATATCTTCAAGAACTTGTAGACTAGCTCAAAACTGAAATATTAAATCAGGTAAAGTATGATCAAGATATTAACAGAGTAATAAAAGAAATGCTCTCAGGAAGCATCTCTCAGGATGATACAGATGGAAGAAGGGAGGAATACAAAAAAAGGAGAGAAACATTCAATAAAGAATATAAAGAAAATATAGAATACATAAAGCAGATTCAAACAGACTACCAGGAAATTAAAAACTCCATTGAAAGCTGGCAAAATGCCTTAAAAGAAACTAAGGATAGACTATCAAAACTTGAAGACAAGTTGGCAGTGTGTGATCATGAAAGGAAAGATCTCTTAAAAATAACAAGGAAACAGGCAGTAATAATACAAAGGCTAGAAGATGATAAGAGAATCTACAATTTAAGAATAAGAAACATGAATGAAGAAGCAGGAATACATACAGATGAATTACAAAGGCTATTCACGGAAATAATTAAGGAAAACGTCCCAGCATGGGAAAAGAAAATGACATTTGGTTGTGTGAGGCATACAGAACTCCAGCCACCTACAACCAAAACAGATCTACACCCAGACATATAATAATCAAGATACCAGAAATTCAATATAAAAACAATATTAAAAGCCATCAGAGAAAAGAAACAGATTATCTATAAAGGTAAGCCCATCAGGATCATGGCTGACTTCTTGACACAGACCATCAGATCAAGAAGACCTTGGAGTGAAGTATTCCAAGCCCTGAAAGAAAATAACCTCCAGCCCAGATTGATGTATCCTGCAAAACTGTCATTAGAAATTAATGGAGAAACAAGATGCTTCCATGACAAAGAGGAACTGGGCAAGTGTGTGACCACCAATACAACCCTACAGAGAATACTGAAGGACATTCTAGAGAAAGAGAAAAAAAATTCCAGGATTTTAGGAATAGTTGCAGAAAGGCCTCACTGAGTGGGGCAGGCAGTAGAATGAAGGAGAAAACTAGACAAACAAAGGCAGAAAAATAGCATAGCAGAAATGAGGCAGAGAAGGATAACTGGAACCTGTAACATAGATGGCCTTGATATGCTATATTGTTAATAGTGAACCAGGATTCAAAACCCATATTACTCATACTACTCTGCTTAGATGTATTATATTCTGTTCCAGTCATTCTACCTATACTAGATTTGAGGACACAGACAGTAATCCTGAAAATAACAGGATATAGTATGGTAATCATCCTTAATTTCCTATTAACCTAATCTAAAGCTCTGTAAAACCTACACTGCTTTACCATTATTGATCATAATCGAATCTGGTTTGTTGGATCACTGTTTTGTATTGATAGATTTTATTCAAAGCTGTTATGATTGATAGTATCAAGTCTGAGAGTATAGGCAACTACACTGAAGATGACAAGATCCACTAGAATATCCACTATGGTTTGATTATTACCTACCTTTCAAGGTTTTATACTGTCTACAATGTTTTATTTTTACTAATATTGTTATGTACTGCTATACTTAATTATACTGCTATATTCAATTATGCCTGATGATATAGACACTCTATTGAAGATAATAAGAACACAGTAATCATTGTAGATCATCTTGTACTGTGGTTTTATATGACCTCTTTGTATTATGTTTTTATAGGAATTTGTTTTGTTTTGTTTTGCTAAGTTTTGTATTCCCCTCTAATACAGAAAGCATAGAAATACATGCAAAGACTCATGCATGCGTAGCTGTTTATACTCTCACTGTTTGATTTTCTACTTTGTATGCTTTACTTTTGTAACTTGAACAACTATTTCTAAGAGGACAATATGTAATTTATCAACTAGTGATTTCTTATTGTTTATCTTTTTTTTTGGAATTCTGTATTACCTCTACCCTTTACATGTTTTTGTTTCTCTTTAAATAAATAAAAAAATTTAAAAATTTTTAAAAAATAAAATGAATGAGCACTAGTGAACATTTGGAACAATGAAATTTTTTGTATGTTGTGATGGTTACATGAATTGGCATAATCAGTTTAGAAAATAGTTTGACATTAAGTATCAAAAGTGAAAACACTCATATCCTACAAACCAGAGATGTGCCCAATAGAAATGCATGCATATAAACCAACAGACATGATGGAGAATGTTTATAGTGACTGCATTTGTAATATCTAAAAGTGAAAATAACCAAATATCCATCAACAATAAAATGTATAAGTAAATTATAGTATACATATAGTGGATACTATACAGCAAGAAAAATGCAAATACTACATTTTATATGAACCATTGGAAAAAACAAGCATAAAAGAAAATTAGTATATAATTCTAGTTTAAGTTCAAAATCAGGCAAAACGAAATGGTAGCATTTTACTTCAGCTGTAGTCAAATAATGGTTGGCTTTGAGGAAGTTTCATTTTGGAGATAGAGAAGTGAGCCTGCGCAAGTTTTCTGGGGCCCCATTCTCTTTCCTCCCCTAAAAGAAGGTTATGAAGATGTTTTCTGTTTATAATTTACTGAACACATTTTTGTGATAATTTCTTTCTGTGTGTATAATACTTCTTAATAAAAATTAAAAATCATAAATTGATAAATTAGTGCCTGGCATGTCATAACACTCAGAAAAAAGTTCCCACTATTACCCTCTTGGTATGCTTCTCATTTTGAGCACATGAAACAGATGTTATTCTCTCAACAGACATTCCAAGAAAAAGTGCAGGCTGTCACCAGCAAATGCTGACCTGCTTCTATCTTTCCTTTGGGGGCCAAGGTCATAGGGAAGGGTAGAGGCTTCAAAGCAGAGTCCTTCACTGCATCATCACACCCAGATACAGAAGGACTCCTGTGCCACCTTCTTAAGAGTTGGACACTATGTATCATTGAAGAATCTGGGCTCTGCCACATACAAAAGAAACTTTCAAAACACTGCATACCTCACCTACAAAAAGAGCGTAATTATACTACCTCACAGGAGTCAGTGAGGAAACTAAGGGAGTTGATTTTATGAATGAACCCAGCCCAGGACAGTTTTCTAATACCATTAGCATCTTCTGTCCTTCTTCAATGTTCTCCAAGAAAGCTCAGTCACCTAAAATGACTCCCTGATACCAGAACTCTCTTGCAAAGTGAGAGTTTCAAGCAGTCTTTTTCTTTGTTGTACTAAGTTCCTGACTTTTGGTTTAGAAAATATGGTCCCCTCTAACTCAAAGATATATATTCCAGGAGGACCTGTCCCTCTGTACCTGTCTCAGCCACATCTTCCTCTGTGCTGAGGATTTCCACAAAGGCCCATTCCCCCTCACCCTTCCTGGGGCCCACCAGGATAGTACACTGTGCTCCAAGAGGCTGCACACATGTGCACATGTACCCATATCTTGACTGCGAATACATAATTTGTCAAGAGTGTCTAAAAACGAGAGAAACATGTGAACCACTAGTGGAATCAAAAGTGGTGCATTGCTTCCATGGGGCATCAGTTGTGTCCCCCATAAGCACAGGGTATGAAGGAGCAGTTCTTATGCTCCTGCGCATCTCCCTTGACCTTTACTACACCACTGGCCTGTTCTTCCACACCAACAGTCAAATAAATCTGTCATAAATCAGTGCCAATGAGTGGATTCCACAGGATGTCTGCAGCTACCAACTTCATTCCTTCTCTCCTCTCTCACAGAATGTTGTTTTTAATTTTTTTCTCATCATTTACAACACTCTTTGTGCACATAGCCCATGGCGCTCATTTCTGTCTCGTAAGCACATACAAACACCCTCCTGACATGTACCTCCCAGACCTCAGCAGGCCTGGTGCATCTCTAACAAACAGCTTCTCCTCCACTTTTGCCCTCATTCCTCTTCCCCCCTGGACTCTATGCAGCTTCTGATAGGGCACTAGCAATTCCTTCGGGGCCCCTTCCCTTTCTGCATTTCACTGCAGCATCAAAACAGGCAATTTCACCAAGTCTCTAATTTGGTATTATCAATTTTGTACTTGTTTCTTTAAAAATACTCCCTAAGCTATGTAAGCATCGGGTTCTTAATACTATATTTTCCCCATTTAACACTTAAACAAACTGAAGAGTTTGTACACAGTAAGAAAATATACATAAAGTAATGTGATCAGCTGCTACTGAGCTTTGCCTTTTTTTCAAAGCTCATAAACTATATGCTAGTCTCTCTTGCTTTGTTTACTGCTAGCAAGAAGCAACACAATCCTCACTGCTTTCTGCAAGGACCACTTCTATGGAAAGGAACTCTAAAGACCATGAGGCACATGACCCATCACCTCTGTCTCTTGTCACAGGAACTGACCTAGCTTCTCCCTGCCCAGCCACTTGGTACATAGCAGTCAGGCCATGCCTTGGCCCCCAGGGAGCCTGGAGAGGCTGATCTCATCATCTCTCTGAGTGGTACCATCAAATTTAGCAGAAACATAGTGACAGGAGGAGAGAGTGAAATGGGATGCATTAACCACCAAAGAAAATGGAGTCTCTATGTGTGGAAAGAAACTTAGAAAGCCCATATTCATACTTGGCTCCATTTTTTTGAAGTCAAAGAACCATCTGCCTGCAGTCTGCCCAAGTCCCTTACCCACCTGCTAAACATAGTTAATGCTCTCTGGCAGGCTGGATACCAGTGGAACAAGAATCCTCAGCAGCCTGGTGGCCATCACATGGCTGTCCCAAACCCTCGAATTTTGACTCTTTTGGAGGAATTCTATCTTTGCGACAGCTAAAAGAGGCTTCCACATGGCTGTACCTTCTAACCTACAACACTGTTGACTTATGTCACCTATTTGATGGATAACTTAGCATGACCAGTAAGGTTGAAGATGGACATTCCCTGTGAGCCACAAACCCCACTTCCAGATGTTCCTCTAAGTGGTACTCTTGACAGCGTACAAATGAAATGATATTTAATATTGCATTATCTGTAATAGTGAAAAGGAACTGAGAATCAGGAGAGGAGGAAAGGAATCTAGAATAACATAGATATCTACCACTATAGGCATGGGTAACTGAATTATGGCAGAGTCATACAATGAGCAGTTGTTACAATGAAGATCTAACTCATTATCAAGGATAAATCTTACGAAGTATAACTTAGTGAAAAGAAAATCAAGTTATAAAAGGTGTGCATAATAGGGTTCCATTTATATACATTTAAATACATACAACAGTGCATATTGTTTATTAAGATGTAATATAATTATGATAACACTGTCTTAACAGTAAAAAAGTAGATTTTCATGTATTTTTGCATTGAGTGGTCTGAATATGAATTAAAAAACAGATATTTTCAGGCTGAACTAAAAAACAAAGTACAACTCTTTTCTTCTTTATAAATATCAACAAGCTGAACCTGAAATTTATATGAAATGTAAAGGAATTAGAGCATTCAAAACAATTCTGTAAAATAAGAACAAAGTTTGAACAGAAGAGTCCATAAATAGACTCACAGAAACATAATCAATGCCTTCTGAATAACGTTTCAAAGTTAACTCAGTGTAGCAAGAATCGTCTTTGATAAAGAATGTTGAAATAATTAGACATTCATATGCAAAAAATTAATATAGACAAACAACTCGTACATTGTATAAAATTAATTCAAAATAAATCACAGATCTAAATGAAAAACCTAAAACTATAAAACTTCCAGAAAAAAACTGGAAAAAATTTTGCATGATCTTGGGTTTAACAAAGCATGACATCAAAAAGTATGGTCCATAAAATGAGACATGAATTTATGTATAAAGTTGGCCATTTTTTGAGACAAAGTCTGGCTATGTCATTCAGGCTGGCTTTGAACTCACTGTGTAGCCCAAGCTGGCTTGTATTTGGGGTTATGCTTCTGCCTCAGCTACCCAAGTTCTTGAATTACAGGGATGAACCACCATGCCCAGTTTAAAATTTTAAAACATCGGCTCCTCAAAGGATACTCTCAAGAGAATGAAAAGATGGACCAAAGACTTGGAAAATATTTCAAATCATATATTTATAAAGCGCTTTCATATAGGCCATATACAAAATTCTTTAAGTAATAAAAAACCTCAACCCAATTTTTAAAACTTGACAAAAACTTGAATGTTCATAGACCTCTTGCTCCTACTGCATACCATAATGAATGGAAAAGTCAGTAACTGTACAATGGAGAGACCTTGTAGATCTACCCATAACAAGAGATTAAGGTCAACACCCCAAGCAATGTAAACATCTCGTACCTCCTGACATGCTATGGTAGGAAGCATAATTAACCTCTTTGATATTCTTTCCCTAAATCTATACCTCAATTTAATTAGAAAACTGAAATTGAAAAGTATTATATAAAAAACATGATCAATAGCTAAGCAGTACAGTTCTGAGTTCAAATCCTGTCACCAAAAATTAAAAAAATAAATAAATAAAAATAAAATAAAATACATGACCAGTATTGGAGGAGATATGATAACCAAATGGAAAGTGGCATTAGGGTACCAAATTCTATGACAGACAAAATACTTTAGTGAAAAAGCTAGACAAATGCTAATAAGTGTCATTTAGTTATTTATACTGTACCAAAGTTAATTTCTTAGTTTTCATAATTATGCAAGGCTATATTAGTTGTTAATGTTAGGGAAAGGTGGATGAAAGGTAAACGGGAACCCTTGCATATGCTTTAAGTTATTTTGAAATAAAATATTTTTTTAAAAACTTGGCTCTGTTTATCAGGTATTATAGCAGTTTAAAGATGAGGAAACTGAAGTGCAAAGCTACTAAGTACTGTTCCATAAATAAAATAAGTGAGATATCTGGTGGTATTTCCACTCATTCTTTCTAACTAAAGCTTGAATTATTTCCTTTTTTCTAATAGTACACATGTTTGCAGTGCATGTTTACCTTCCTAAAGTGGAGCTGGTACATGCACATAATACATTTTAATTCCTATTTTCATCTCCCTCTACTCTTGATCCTTTTTATCTTTGAGAAAGACCTATCTCTCTACTTCCTATGATGCATCTTTTATTTTGCTCTTTATTTTCACTCTGAATTCTCATATGATAGAAACCATGTGATATTTAACCAGTGTGTCTAATTTATTTCACTTAACATTATGGTCTCAAGGTGAATTTGCCTACAAGTGACTCATGTTTGTTATCCCTCTGTTGTTTTAATTTGCATTTCTTTAGTAGTCAGTCATGTTAAGCATTTCTTCATGTATTTACTAGCCATTTGTACTTACATGAAGTGTGTATTTACTATATTTGCTCGTTTTGTATTGGGTCTTCTATTTTATGGTGGATCTCATTTTTTATTCTTTATGATACATTCTAGATATTAATCCTTTGTCTGAAGAATAGCTGGCAAAATTTTTTCCCATTCTTTAAGTTTTCTTTTCACTCTACTGATTGTCTGTTTGCTCTGCAGAAATTTGATATGATCATATTTATTGATTCTTAGTACTATTTCTTGTGTAACCGTGGTTCTGTTTAGTAAGTCCTTGCCTACACCTATGACTTCAGAAGTTTTACCCACTTTATCTTCTAGCAGGTTAAGTATTCCTGTTTTAGCACTTAATGCTTTGATTCATTTTTATTTTTGTTTAGTACGTGGTGAGGAATACGGGTTTAGATTCATTATTCTGCATGTGGATAGACAGTTTTCTCAGTCCCATTTATTGAAAGACTGTATTTCCTCCAGTGTATGTTTTTGGCCCCATTGTCAAAGATTAAGTAGTTAAATGTGTTGGGGTTGTTTCTATATCCTCTATTCTGTTGCAGTGATCATCACGCCTGTTTGGAAGCCAATACTAAGCCGTTTTTCTCAGTTATTTTGTACTATACATGAAGTCCAGGATTGCAATGTCTCTTGCTGTACTCTTGTTACCCAGGATTGCTTTTGCCATTCTAGATCTCTTCCAGTTCTATATGAATTTTAGGATTGTTTTTTCCATTCCTATGAAGAAGTATGTTGGTATTTAATTGGGAGTGTGTTAAATCTATATATCAATTTTGGAAATATAGCCATTTTGGCTACACTGGTTCTACCAATCAAGGTACAGGGGATACTTTTCCATCTTCTGATGTCCCTTTGATTCCTTTTTCAAAGCACTGTATTTTTCATTGTAGATGTCTTTCACTTCCTTAGGCTAAGTATTTAATTTTTCTTGGTGCCTTTGTGAATGGTATTTGTTTCCTAATCTCTTTCTCAGTGGGTTTGTTATTAGTGTACAGGAATGCTATTGATTTTTTGTGTTGATTTTTGTATCCTGCTATATCCCTAAATTGGGTTATTCATTCTAAGAGTCTTCTGTTGAGTTTCTAGGGTCTTTTATGAGCAGAAATATGTAATCTACAAATAATCCTAATTTGGCTTCTTCTTTTTCATTATATTGGCTAAATTTTGTCTATTTTTGTTTATTCTTTTAAAGAACTAACTCTTTGATTCATTGATTCTTTGTAATTTTTTGTCTCAATTTCATTGATTTCTACTCTTACCTGTATAATTTCCTTCCTTGTACTAGCTCTGGGTCTAGATTGTTCTTGTTTTTCGATGACTGTGAGGTTCATCATTAGTTTATTTATTGGGGCTTATTCATTTTCTGATGTGGTCATTCACAGCTACAAACTTCCTTGGTACTGCTTTCATTGTGTGACATATGCTCTGGTATGTTGTACAGGCATTATTGCTTAGTTCTAGAAACTGTCTTTTTTTCTTTTTGATTCTTTCTGTAGCCCATTCTTTAGTTAAGAATGTATTGTTTAGTTTCCAGGTACTTCCATAATTCCTGGGGGGTTTTTGTCATTTGTTCTTTGTTGGGCTATGATATGACAATATGTATAGTATAATTTCAAGTCTTTCACCTATACTTAAGCTTGCTTTATTGCCTAATATGTGGGGTTTTTTTTGAATGTTTCATCAGTTTTAATTTTTAAATATAATTGTCATATTGGGAAAATGAAATAAACATAGTAAAACAAACTGTACAAAGGCAAAGTAGAGTAAAAAAATATTTTACTGAAACATATGATTTACAGAAGTTTCCAGATAAGCCACACAAAATAGTCACAAGTTTTTTTTGAAGGTGGAATCTATACTTGACTGCAAAATCACCATGTTAATAGTCAGGACTCTAAAGTTTGTTAATGTTCCTATTTTGGTTCAAAAAATCAGCTTGTCCATCTACAGCATCTAAATAAAGTTAGACTTGGCTAGATAGCATATCTTAAAGAACTGGTTAGCTGCTTTTTAACTAGTGCATTAGGTCACCATAAAAGTGGGGGCATGGAGTCCATAAAATGTTGAAACTACTTTTCCCCTCAAAAAATAAATAAAATAAAGAATACCAATACTCCTGCAGCTGACACTGACAACTACCTTCATTCACAGTGTTTTATATTTAAACCGTGATGGAGGAAATGAATAAAAGCCGAGGGCCACTGCTTTTCAATTTTTCACGACAACTCTGATGAAACTTGTAGCCTCTGCCCATGCTGTACAACAATGAATCAGGACAAAACAAAGATTTGCTAATGCGCATTTAACCCCCAAGATTGAAAATGTCTGGGCTTTTATTCTGTAATGTTTCTAAGACTGTGCCCATTAAATGCAAACAAAAAGGAAGAAATCTTGGCAGAACAGGAAAAGTGACACAAGCTCAATGATCAGATCGACTTTAATATTATTCGTGGCACATAACTTCGTTGGTCTTCCACTGCTCTGCTACATCATTTGCTAATGGGTCATCTGGATTAGGAGCATTTAACAAAGCCTGGATCAACAGCAGAACTGTGAGGATCTGCAGTGCTGGCAACCATTTATCCTTCAAAGTTTCTAAACATATTCTTCCCAACTTGTCTACATTAAGATGATAGATTTTGTTCGTGAAAAGTACTTTAGGTGCAGACATTGGATATTCTTCTGGCAGAAATAGTTCAAGTTTAAAAGTCCCTCCTTCGAAGAGGGAATCCTGGGGACCAGCAATGACTGTGTGAAAATAACGGATGTTGATCTCGTCTGCCTGCAAATGTTGAGTTTCCTTGATGATCCTGTAGGGCAGGCCAGCCATCTTGTCAGAGTCCCAGTTCAGCCTCTGCTCGCGTCTCCCAAATATATGGTTTATTTTAGACAAAGCTCCATGTGCTGCTAAGAAGACTGCACATTCTGCTATTGAGTAGAACAGCCCACAGATATCTATTAAATCCATTTCTTCAAAGGTTTTGTTCAATTGTGATATTTTTCTCGACTTTTTGTCTAATTTATAGATATATCTGTTTAGTAGTATATTAAATCCCCCCACTTTAACTGTGTTTGTGTTTATCTGCTTTTTATGTCTCATATTATGTATAAAATTGAGTGTACCATTGTTCAGTGCATATACTATATGCTAATAATTGCTATTTCTTCATGTTAGACTGTTCCCTTAACTAATAATGTAGGCATCTTCTTTGCATCTGCGATCAATTCTTTGATCAGTTCTGACTTGAATTCAACTCTGTCCAAATACAGGAGAGCTACCCCTTTTGTTTTCAGGTTTCTATTGTATGAAATATTGTTTTTCATCCTTTGATTTTTACTGTATGAATTTCTTCTTGTTGTAAATCTCTTTCTTTTATACAGAATACCTCTGGATTTTGTTTCCTGATCTATTACTGCAGTCTGTGTCCCTTGATTGCAGAGCTGAAATCATTCACATCGAGAGTTTTTATATGTATATAGACTTATTCCTGTTTTTGCTTTGTTTTCCTGTTGCTGATTCCCTATTTTTGGTCTCCTTAAGCATTCACCCTATGTAGTGTAATTCATTCTATTAGACCTTTTGTCATTGTTATTTTCATTGTCTCTAGGGTAAACTTCATAATTTTTTGGAATGTTAGTTTGGTGTAGGGGTCATGAATTTTTATCATGAAAATATCTCATTTCTCCATCAATTTTAAAAGATATTTTTTACAGGATATATCAGCCTGGGTTGGAAATTGTTTTATTTTCTAGCTTGAAACATTTTACTCCAAGTACTCCTGGTTTTTAAGATATGTATTGAGAAGTCTGCCATAATTCTAATGGGTTTACCTTTGTAAGTTATTCATTGCTTTTCTCTGACCACATTTAAGATCCTATTCTTGTCAAATGTGGTAGCACAGGCCTGTAATCCCAGCACCTGGGAGGCTGTGGCAGGAGGATCACTATGAGTTTGAAGCCAGCCTAGGCTACATAATGAGTTCAAGACCATCCTAAACTTTATAGCAAAACCCTATCTCCCTCATTCCCCAAAATAATTCTGTTCTTGTGTTGAACTTCCAGGATTATGCTTATGCCCATGCTATGTAGTGGAAATGTTCTTTTCTAGTCTGTTTATGTTTGTTTGGGGTTCTATGTGCATCATTTATTTGTATGTTAAACTATTTTCCTTTATTTGTCAAGTTTTCTGATATTATTTCAGTAAATAGGTTTTTTTATGCCATTTGTGCTGTCTTCTGATTTTTTGGTAGTTCAAATTAACTTAGTCTCCTTTATATCATCTATCAAGTGGTAGTTCCATTATTCATGTTGTTATGTTTTTAAGGAATCTCTCACCAACAGCAGCTGGTACAGTGTTATATTTCTGTCTTCACAATTGTCACTTTTGCTGCCTATACTTCTGATAAAACTTCTGATCTCCTGAGTTCCTATTTAGAGTCTTTTTATAGACTCTAATTATTTTCTATGCTGGTCATTCATGTTTTGCATCATTTTGTTTAGTTCTGCTAGGTTTTTATTAGTGTCTTCTGTGGACTCAGATCTTTTTTATTTGGTCCAATCGATTTATTTATATCTTGCCAAATGCCTTATTGATCTGTTTTGTTATCACCCTTATATTCTTCTGAATAATTCAGACATGTGTCTTCTGGTTTTCTCCCCTTTTATGCCCCATGAATCAGCTTTGGAGGAGTTGGGAAGTTTTTGAGGCATTTTGTTGGCTTGTCTTTTCGCATCTATTTTTTTGTTTGTTTTTTGTTGCCTGCTTGCATTAAGGCTTGTGGGTTAATTTTAGTGGAAAGCTTTGTTTGTATCATGGGAACCTCCTTAGTTAATGTCTATTTTTCAATAGTGTTCCCTGGTTATAACTGACTACTTGCCTTTGCCTCTGTCTCAGGATTCAACCACCTCTGTTTAATTGAGATGGAAGATTACAGTGTATTTGCCTCAGTACTCAGTTCTTCAGCAATGGACTAGCGTATCATTAATGACCCCAAGGTAATCCAGATATTGAGCAAACCAGTTAATAGTAATAACTGGCTATAGTAATAAAATTAGCAACCAATGTAACATCAAGTACAAACTGAGTATTGATAAGCCCTTAACCATAGAAAAGAGATCTATAGAGTATGAACACTAACACAAACCAATTGTTTACCTACTAATGACCTATAGCAAATTTTTACTAAATGAAACAGCTTTACCTCTACTAACAATAGAAAAGTAAGTAGCAGAAATAGTATAAAGTTAACTAGCTATCTCAAGATTCGAAAACTTTAGTAGTTATAGCAGCAAAGATAGAGGGAACAGGAAACCAGGGAATGAAAAAAGTAGAATTTGGAAATAAATCAATAGTATATGAGAAGGAGTAGAGAAAAGTGAGATAAGGGATCCTATTAAGGAGTAAGAGGAAATTAATATTGTTGGAGAATAGTCACAGGAAAGAATGAACAAGAAAATGGAGAAAAGCACAAAGTAAATTAAGTAAAACAAAAAGAGAAAAAAGTTGAAAGGGAGAAGACAAAAAGAGGGAGACCAGGGATATAGCTCAGTGGTGTAGCATCTGCCTGGCAAGTGCAAGATCCTGAGTTCAATACACAATACAAAAAAAAAAAAAAGGATAAAAGGAGGGAGAAAGACACTAAAAGAGGAAAGAAGAAGCCCCAAGCCCCCAAAAAAATCAAAAAAGGAAAGATTAAAAATAATTTTTAAAAGTAGAAAAATCAAAAAAAAATTGAGTCAAACAAAAAATTCCTCTGCTTTTTAATGAGTAATTTCTTTCCAAGATCTGCAGTCTTGGGATTCATGCAGTCATGATTTTTTTCTGCCTGGCTTTAGGGCCTATAAGTGACCTCGATGTGATCTCCTTGAACCAGTGGCCTCTCTGTCCTTTCACCGCCAACTGTTATTAGTATCCAACCAAAGATGTGATCTTGTTCCTGTTGATAGATGAGAAATAAGATCAGTCCTCTCATCTCTGCTGGATGTAGGCCATGGGGCAGAGGTTCCAGTGGACTGTTGAACCTAATGACAGCTGTGAGGTCTGGTTGCTCCCTTCTCTTTCCGAGAATTGTCTCTGCCTCTGCTGCCCTGTGCCAAGGGGAAGGAAATGTAGAGTTGGCTTAGAGTTGGTGGGTGGTCACACCCTTGCATGGGGATGAGGTGGTAGTGAGGCACTGTGCATCTGGAACTGGACCTGCTTGGTTGCACCAGAGGGTTGACAACACACTTTAGAAACACTGTCATCTCTGAAAATGGAGGATAAAGGGGCTGGTGTTAAATAGCTACAACAGAATCTCTAACATTTTATTTCTTTAAATAAATACCTGAAACAAATATGTTAAAATAGCAACAATTGCTTAAATCAAGTGGTGGGAACATTGAGTATCTATTACATTATTATCCTTTTGAAGTATTTTCTAATAAAAAACAGTGATGAATAAGTCCCTTGAAACCTTCTTTAGGACCCAATATAATACCTTTGGAAAATTCTACTCTTTGGGGCAAAACCAAAGAGGCCTCCACATACTCCTGCCTCCTGACACCAACTTTACAAATTGATGCAACCAATCTGAAGGATAATTTAGCACAACCAGCAAAGTTGAAGGTACACATTCCCTGTGAGCCACTAGTGGAATAAATTCCAAATTTATCCTCACAAAGGATAAATTATCTGGTTCTTCCAGATTTCCCTCCTCCTTTGAGACACAAATGGAAATTTAAGATGATCAGAAGTTGGCAGGAAGGTCACCAGTGCTCTTCCAGGCATTTCCTGACACTGCAGCCTCTCCAGCCTCAGTAGAGTCCTTCTATCTGGCGCCATCCCTGTGAGGACAACAGGCTCCCTGCCCTCTGGCTTCTGACTAGGATTTGTAAATGAGAAGAAGAAGCAGAGACAACAGAACAGGAAGAGAGGAAGGACAGGGTATTTCTTACCTGATTTCCTCTTTGCCTGCCTAAGGGGTGGAAGTGGCTGCATTTTTCTACTGAACGCCACATCTCTCAAGTATAGGCCTCCCATGGCTCTTTCTGTGACTCTCTTGAGGTGGCAGCAATTCTCCTTTTCTCTTCCTCTTTAGGCCCTCAGTGTGTAATGGATCCCTGCTATTACCAGCCCCACTGTTTCAACATCTCTTGCTGGTTTCCCTTCATTTCAAACACATCTTTATATACAGTGCTCACATTAAACTCTCCTTATATTCCCCCACTTGAGCATACCATCTATTTCATGGAACACAACAAGGAAAGTACACAAAGTACCATAAGAGTTCAACTGATCCAAGAAACCTGCAGAGATAGAGCCCATACTTGAATAAATCCTGAAAAGATGAGTAAAAGTGTGTGGATGGATCAAATGGATATGGTAGGGGAAGAAAGGATGACAAGATTGGTAAGACTCATGGAACAACTTAAACTAAAACTTTTGCATTTGGCTGACTATGTAAAACTTGCCAATACTAGACTATTCTGTCCTATTAAAAAGCCATTCCATGGTTCAGTCTAATAATAGGATTCAGACCATGATGATCAAAGTAAGGAGGAGGTCTCATGGGAATAGAAGTAATCAAAATAACCTTGTCCCTATAGGATAAATATCAGGAAGAACAAAGATAACTTTATCAAAAGTAGAGGCTAATCCATTTTACAAAGAGAGATGGAAACATTTTTCTTCTTTCCATGTTTTATTTCTATTTAGACAGAGCCAAAGTCCTCTTTCTGTTCCCTTGTAACTGATTCTGCAAAATAGTCTTTACAAAAAAGATAAACGGATATAATTTTCCACATAGTGAGCCATAACTTTTAGGCCTAGATAGTTCTTTAGTATTCTACCCTTCCATTTCAAAGATTAAACACAGTATGAGACAAAGGGGTTAAGAGTCTTGCTCACTATCAGACAAGAGTGTGATGTGCCAGTTGGATAACCTAATCATGGGAAACCTCCAGAAGGAATGAGCTTGGGAAGACAGCAATGGCACATTTCCATGGATGGAAGGTGAAGTTCAACTCTGATAGAGGTGAACTCTAGTAGAGGTGAAGGGGAAGGAAAGCTGAATAGACAGAGGATGTTGAAAGTGGATCAGCTTGGCCAGAAAAAGCAAAGAATGCACGTGGTGAAGGATGTCCATTTATTAATCTTGTCTTGGAACCAAAATTAATCTTTTCCTAGACTTGTTAGGCTGACCAAATTTATTATCTTTGATGACAATAAGTCTTCCTCAGTTTAGGAAGAATTTTAAAACATACGATTTATTTTCCTGGGATGATTCCCAGACCCATAGAGCTACTCCTCAAAACTAATATTTTGGCATTTAATAAATCAGCAAAATTAGGCCATGTACCAACATTAGCAATTCTAAAAAAATTATCTAAATGATATTTAAAGTTGAAGCTATTTTGATCTCATAATTTCTCTTATGACACTTGAGTTAATGCACACCCTGGAACAAGATTGCCAAAAGCCTATATTCAGGGTGAGAACAGTCCTGCTGCATCCTATCATTTGAGGACCTTAACTATCAACACCCTAGGCTTTATCTGACTGGATAAAATGGTGTAGTGCCTGAGTCTTTGAAACACTGCTGAGAACATTATGAATAAGGACTGTGATAGAACTTTGGGATTTGTGATTGAAAAGAAAGCTGCACTCTTACAAGAGTATGAAGTGGTGGCTAAGTACTGCTCTAGGTCAGGGACCTTACAGACACATCTACCTTGATAACCAGACACAGCCATCACTATCATTTGTAAGGATGGTGATGCATACTATTCCTGAAGAAGCATGTAACTCATGCATCTGTAGAATAAATATAAATTGGTCTGTCTATGGTGATGTTTACTATCCCAAAATTCCAAATTCCATAGAAGTTATTGAATTGTTTATTTTCAAAGCTAAATCACCAACTATCACACCAACCTAAGTCTTTGGACAGAGCTAGAAAACAGCCAAAAGTCGGTAAAACGATTAGTCAAATTATCCCCAAGAGAAACCTCAGCAGTGGTCTAGTTCTTAATTCTTACTCTACAAATGAAGTAGATGCTCAGGATGCAAATGGTGGATGACTTACCTACAGCCTTAGCCAGAATATACAGGATTACATTTGAATGTAAGCTTATTATTGACTAGTGCTGACTTCTGGATTCTCTTTCAGCAAATAGGTCACTATCTTCTATGCCTAGAATATCCTCCTCCATCTTCTTTTATAAACATCTTTCTCCCTTTTTTCAATTATTTCTGCTTTATGGCTTTATATTTAAGAGCATATGTGTCTTAAATGTAGTTCAATATGGTATAATACAGGAAATATTTATCAAGGGCTAGACCTTGCATATGTATTTAGCATTCAGGGGATATTTAATAAAGTAGACTATATATGGGTGGCTATTCTGCATCAGACATAGAAGAAAAAGGAATATAGGAGCAGGGAAATGGGAAATACAGCCATGGTAGTACATTAGTTATGATGCAGTTTGGTTCCATTAGAGGGCTGTAGCAGTAGTTACAGGAATGAAAATTAGAGAAAGAACACAAAATGCATTTCAGAGTAAAACTGGATGTTGGGAGAGGAAAAAGGGAGCAAAGATAAGAATATTCTGTTTTGCACACTTCAACTATGATGTACCGACTAGACATGCACTTGGAGAAGTCCAAGTCATGGTGAAATGCACAGTTGAGAATCAGGCAAAGGGTTGAAGACTGAAGACTATACAGAGGAGATGATCTAGCTCTGGAGGTAGAACATATCTTGCTAGAGGTTAGCATGACTCTGCTAAGACTCTCCTGCTACCTCGAAGTATGTGAACTAGACCAAAGACTAGCAGAGATAGTGAAAATAAAAAAATGGACAGAATCAAAAACAGTAGCCCACCCAGGGGGAAGGAAGCCTTGCCCTTATTCTCTTGCTCAGTCAGCATTTTCCCTGTCCATTACACCCAGTGCCCTTCTCCTCTAGGAAGCCCTTCTGGTTTTGACAGGATGAGAAATGCAAGCTTATCTGCCTCCTGTCCTAGATTTAGGCATACCTGTGTTTCTATTAGTGGCCACTTAAAGATGACAATTCTTTCATAGTAATGGTGGTTATTGCATCATCCATCTGAACATCACCTCTCCATTATTTGTCCATTTTCCCACGGTTTTATTAATACCAAAGCCCTTCCCATTCAATATTCTAGAAGCCTATTGACAGTACCCAGACAATTTAAACAAAACTTTAAAAAAAAATTCATGTCACAAAGGAGAAACCTGTTGGAAACAGTCTTTGGCTTTGTTAATATTCTGCATATGTTAGAACTACTCTTTAAGTATGGCAAACATCTCTATTTGATATGCCACTAACTCATTTTCATTTTTAAATATTTGTGAAATTTTCCCCTAGAATATGCAATGATGATTGGTATCAATGATGCTTAAAATAGAAACAAGGAAATTGCATAAAGATAGCAGCCCACCAAAGCCACCCAAGTGGAGAAGCCAAACCACAGAGGAGCAGTAAACTCCAGGGAGAGTCCTCTGGGAAAACCTTCAACTTTCTCTTTTCCAAAGCAAACTTGTAGTCACTGTCACTTTGTCTTATCATCAGAGGGATGCCTATCCCAAAAACTAGACAGTCAGGGGTTTTGTTATTATGTGTACAGCACCCAGACAGCACCACAGTTTACTACAACCAACCATTAGAATTTGAAACTCATCATATGTTGCCTTCTGGATTTCCCAAACCTGCAATAACTTCACCAAAATCCACATCCCATTACTGACAACGAAATAGTCATGGACTCCTGGGAATGAACTTAAAATCCAAAATTCTCATGACCTATCATCAGAGCAGGTCTTTTTCTGAGTACTTAGCATTTCCTATTTGATCCATAAAACCTTTCCTATAACAGACTGAAATGAATAATTTAAGCAATTTCAACCATTCCTTGACTTGGAGTACATGAAGATAAGGAGAATTCCCTGCAGAATTTTCCCTACTGCAACAGCTAACAATAGCATCTCATCTTCTAGGGCAGCCCCTCCAGGAAAAGGCCAAGCCAGACCCCACCACACCCAGTAATGGGAACTTTGCTGACAAATGTTTCTCATCTGAACCCAATCAGTTTTTAGGGTCTTATATAAAGTTAAGAATGTATTCCATATGCTGTCCATCTCTGAAATTCTGAGGCCTCCATCCAAACCAAAATCATATTACTATTATTTTTGTTGTTATTGAACATTTCTTCTTCTTCATAAGTGCAATTGTAGCACGATAATTTCACTATTGCCTTATCATCTGCAGCCCAGTCCTTGCACAATGCAGAGACTTAAAAATAGAAATGATTTGGAGCGATACATTGTCATTATTGTAATTCTACTCTCATTCTCTAACCCAATTTAATCACTCATTTGTACCTTCCAAAGGGAAAGAAATATTTTGTTTAGAGAGCTGACTTTTTGTGTAATGATAACCATATAGCAAAAGTAAGAAGAGTCCTGATCCTTGTATACCCTGGGAATCAATGATGTTCATACCTTCCAAGCCCAGGTAAGAAATGATGTCAGAGAAAGTTACCAACATGCTTTTGTCCTCTCTGTGGGAGAAGGTTTGCAAGTTATGGAAAATGATGGCCTGTGAGTCTGTGCCTGTGGGAGAACTTTCCAAGAAGGTAATTCACTAAGTAATTCCTGAGAATGAAGTGGCCTATTTGGGGCATTATTTTTAAGAATGTCTAAGATTCTAGGAAAATAACACCTTTCCACCTCCATCCCTACTCTAGAAGTCTCAGCCCAAGTTCATAGGCCCATCATGTACTTGAACATTTCAAATAATTTTGAAAATAGCCTAAATAGAAATAATATGGAAGATTAATTTCTGCCCATAAAATAGTATGCAACATCTTTCAGAGCCCACAAAGAAAAATCCATACTTTGGGACCCGCTCCCTGATGCACACCTGTTTTCACCATCGATTCTCCATATGGCTCAGAATCAATGATGCTACAGAGACGAAACTGTGTGGGGAGTACACTGCTTAAATCAAATGTTAGCAACTTTTCCAGTGAACTAAAAACCTCTAAACATACAGACCTTTTTCAGCTATAGACTTCATAAGTTTAGTTTCTGTTACCATTTGTCTGTTAGCCAGAATTAGAATAAGACCAAAAAAAATTAGTACAAACTATTAATAGGAAAACTCAGAAACTGTCTTTCAACAGCTTCAGTTTTCATGGTCCAGGCTGTTTGCATTTGCTCTTCATAATGATATGATAGAATACAAGCATTTGTTTGCCCTGTGAAATTGCTCCTTGCTTATTTGAAGAAATTCAGTAGATCATATTTTATGGCATTCTGGAAAACTCTCATGACTTTTAAGCCCCCTGCCTGGATAGATGTAATAAAAGTGAACAAGCTCTTGAGCTCAATCTGGTTCCCACCTCTTGGCAAGTTCTTTAACAAAACCTGAATTCTCCAAACCTCTTTTGACATCTGTAAAATGGAAATAATAGTATATAACCAAAAGGGATATTCTGGGAGTGGGATGTCACTGTGCATATAGTATGCCCAGTGTAAACAAGATGCTCAGTAAGTGTTAATGAATGTTGTCAAGAGGCCTAAATGCAGGCGTATTTTTAATCTGCCCTAGTCCAATTCCTTACACTTCTAAAGTGACACACAAGTGTGTGGCTCAACAACCACAATGAATATCTGCTGCCCAGGTGGCTATTCCTCCACAGTTTCCCAGTCCTCAGGCTTCCCTGAACTCCAGATAGTGGCCCCTGTCCCTACCTAACACCACGTGGCTTCAGTGTTCTGTGTAAGCTCCTGCCATGAGCCACCCCATCTCAACAGCCACTGACAGCTCCCAGAAAGCTAAGTTTCCATCAAAAGTGAAGTTAGAGTGCAAAGCAGGTATCTACACATCTTTGAGCAAAGTGGGTCTCCCCCTACCCCCACCAAAGCCTGATGCTCCCCACAAGAGGCCCTAGAAACTCTCCCCTAGGTCTTCCATCCAGGCTCAGGATCACCATCTCACAGCTTTGTCTGAATCAGGCCCAAGAGTTTCAGTCAAATGAAGAAAATATAAATAGTCCTCTTTAACACAAAGAACAAGCAATCTCCATCCAGAAAGACCCAGCCCTAGGAGAGGCAGAGCAGGGTGCTTCATCACAATGTGTCAATCAACTGGCAGTCAAGCAGGGTGGGAAAGGCTGTTCTGGAAGAAAAAAGAGAATCTGACTGTTATGGCCCCCAGCCCCCTCCCCAAAGTGATTCTGATTGTGACTTCCTGAGATTGAACCTCATTTTTTAAACAAAATTAAATAAGCATGGGATTTGATAGAAGGAAGAAAAATTTTTTTTTCTTCCCAAAGATCCTAAACAAATATAAACTATAGGAACTGCTTTAACTTAGTAACTAAAAAGTAAAATCTTTCAAGCTAAAAGTGTCCAGTGGGAAGCATCTAGCAAAAATTAATTTTCTGGGTCAATGTAATACAAAAGAGCAATGAACCCGGTGTCAGCACATTCATTATGCTTTAGAGGAAAAAAGCACATAGAAAACTTTCCAGCCCTAACGCTTTTCTACTTAGAAAACCACCATCGGTCCTATATATGTAACAGAAAATCATGTAGTCAGAGCCCAAACAACCTCCTAATAGATCCATTTAGAGGGGTTCAGGGTCCAACTTTTGATTTATACGTTTACCAATTTAGTCATTCATCAAATATTGTTCCCCCACCCCAACTCTCTGCCATATACAAAGCTAGGCACTCACTGCAGCTACAACCAGGAAGCCAAGAGAAATGACTCCTTCCCTCAAGGAGTCCACAGATTCCTGGAGCACAGGGTTCTAAATCTGCTATGTTGGATGACATGTAAACAGGAAGGAAACATGATCCATTCTGCACAGAAAAACCACTGAGCCAAGGAACTACTTTAAGTGAGAGGGAAATATTCCCTGGTCCTTATTGGAGAAGGAACTCTTTAGCAAAACAGTAGAACCAGGAGGTTTTCAAGTGAAGCATGCAGGTGTCCAGATATCCCCAGGCATGCCATGTGGCTGGGGACCTACTGGGGAAGAAAGACCGTTGTGCCCAACTTGCTAAAACATCATTGACCATCTTCCAGAGGTCTGGCTTTTTCCTATGGATCTCAGAGCATCCCCAAGGCAGAAAGATACTATAAAGACAATACTGGATCAAGAGCCAAGAAACCAAGGGAGAGGCCAATCCCTGAGCAAGTGACTTCCCTCTCAGGGCTTCAGCTTCCTGTTCTGTCAAAAGAGAGAATACTCAGCAGATGATGTTTTACTCTACAAGAGGTAAATGAAGCAATAAGGAATAGAAGCTTGGTTTAGAACCAGATTAGGACAATGTCACCTTGGAAAGGCTCCTCACATCCCTGATCTTGCCGTTACTTGCTCCAGACCACGTAAGTCTGAATATGTGCACTCACCGGTGTATATGCTCAATCACGCCCCTCCAATCCAGCTTCCATTCACTCACCAAAAGGTAATAAAATTTAAGGGCCTCAAGTAGCTGAAGGCTCTGTTGGTTAAAGGCAAAGCTCCCTAACATGGAAGAAAAAGTCCTTCATAACTGCAGTCTCGTCACACAAAGTTATTAGCTAGACCTTCTGTCTCCATCCATCCCTCCCGCTCCCCAACTCCTCTGATATAGTAACTGGCCTCACAAATTTGCTCCTTGGCCCACATGCTGCCTCTGCCTATGATGCCCTTTTTCTACTCTTACTCACCTGGTAAGATCCTACTTGCCCTTCAGTCTTGCTCAAGATTTGTCACTTCAGCAAAGTTTTCCCTTAACCGCTATCACTCTCTCCTGCTACACACTGCTACCCTTCCAGGGGGCTCCACACTGCAATCATTGGCTTTCTTGGTCCTATTTGCTACTGATGATGAATGCCTCAAATCCCTGTGCCTCCACAGTACTGTGTCCCCCACTCCTAGATCAGACCTGTACATAAAATGCCATCAGCAGGTGTTTCATTTTTACTTAACCATCCTGATTGTATGCACAAAATTACAGCATGAATTCTTGATGACTTGGGGGAAAACCAGGGTTTACTGGGGGTAATTTATGCAGCAAAGAACTGTCAAGCATAGATTAAGAACCCATCAACTCTTTTGTATTTTCAACTTTTTAACAACTCATCAGTTCGTAGAATGGGCAGATAAGAAGGTAGACCAGGCAAATTTGTCCAACAATTTGTCATTTTAATTAAGTCACAGAATTCCAGGATTAGAAGGGATCTAAAAAGCGCTGAAATCTTCCATATCTGCATCCCTGACAACAGTTCATCCAAACTCAGTGGATCTTGATGCATCCTACTCTTGACTGGATGATAATGCTTCCTCATTTAATCCATACAGTTCATCCAGAATTGCTTATCTACCAGTCTCAATAAAGCCTCATTCAAACTACAATCTAACTACTGATAATAGGTAAAAATTCTATTCAAAATTGTCCTAGAACTTTTCAGATTATTAAGAGGCAAAAGAAAATAAACCATAGACAACTTATTATCTTTTCCCCTATATTTTTCTTTCAATCAGTGTGGAAACTCCACAACTCTTCTTCTTTTGACCATTTCCAACCAAACCAGCAAGTAGGCCGAAGCCTTCCTCCTGGGTGCTACACCCCACCCTGCCCTCTTACTGCAGGTACTCTGTAACCATTTTTTCTTGAGACAAGGTCTTTCTATGCAATTCAGGCTGGACTTGAAGTCATTATGTAGCCCAGGTTGGCCTCAAACTCACAGTAATCCTCCTGCCTCAGCCTTCTGACTTCTGGGATTAGAGGTGTGCACTACCATGCCCAGCCCCTCTACATTTTTAATTTTCTATCATTTCCTCTTTTACTCTACTTTTCCAACTCTTTTTTATAAAAGAGGTCCCAGAAGCTTCTTTGGTATTGGAAATGCATAATTTCTGTTACTCGTGGTGGAAATAGAAGAGCCCACATGAGATGAAGCCATCAGATTTTACCTGTCTTTTCTTCCCCAATCTAAAGAATACCCACCCCATCCCTCAGCTTCAATTGACCCTCCAAAGGCACAGTGCCCAGAGCCTCTGGTCATGTCCTTTGATTCTGTTCATGGATGATTTCTGGTGTCTTTTTAAAGAGAGATGCATAAAGAACACAAGAATTAAACTGTAGTTTCACAACACTAAGCAAGTGGATATGTAGTGAGGAAGAAACTTTTGAATAAAACTGATGAATGCATAACTGTTACAGTATTAAAAAAATACTAAAGCCCAATTCAAAACTGGACACTAGCTTTCAAAGGGGTCACAGTAATTGTGTTGTGACTGGCATACTGATGGACATGGGCCCCCACGAGATAGTCAAAGCTGAGCACTCAACAGTAGGCCACCATGTCATGTGGTTTAAGGGATTCTCAGGGTCCCACTCCTCCCACCAAAAAACATGCCCATTACCAGTATATATAACTGTCCTGTGTCACTGAAAGGGATCCAAAGCTGAATTATAACATTGCCAACAGGAAGGTGAAATCTCAGAAGTGTCTTAGCTCAAGTTATTAAGATTTTATCAGCTACCACTAAAGGAAGTATGGAAAGGTCTGAATTTATCATAGTTGAAAGTTTTTTACATCTTGGGATCCATAAAACGAGGAAAGAATAATGAGGGAAATAGAGGCTACGTCTGAAGAGAATTACAGGAACCCAGGATGGCTCTGGCCAGAGAGTCAGTGTCTCCGGGGTTCACTCTCAGGCTGAAGCACACAGCCAGAGTGCCCTCTAGTGGGGGGAATAAGCCCTTCAAGTGGGTAGGTCAACATGGATTTAAATTTCTCTTTACCTTCCTCAGTCACTCATTCAACAGACAATGGTTGAAGTCCCTCCATGTGTTAAACACACTGATGAGCTCTGGGGAGACATGAGTAAGACATGATCATTGTGGTGTGTGTGTGTGTGTGTGTGTGTGTGTGTGTGTGTGTGTGTGTGTGTGTGTGTTTGTACAAAGGCAAAGGTGGTGAGGAAAGTCTTCCTCACACTTAGGGCACTTTTGCCAGACAGAGAAGGGGCCCGGCCCACCAGGCAGAACAGCACAAACAAGATGTTCTGCTCCATGAGGCAGAGAGAGGAGGTGACAATCATGGTCAGAAAAGCAGTTGGAGAGAGGTAGAAGGTGTAATCATGAAGAGTTTGCCTTCTTTTCTAAAATAATAGGAAGCCAGAGAGCCAAAAGTCCATTTTACAGATTTCTACAAATTTTTTTTTTAATTTTAAAAAAAATCATAATTTTAAAAAGAGAAGTTCAGCTGCACAAAACAAAACTGATTACTCACAGAAAACGAGGGCTTTCAGTTAGGGTCAGGAGAAGGAAAAGTAAGGAGAAAGAGATGTGAAGGAAAGTGAGTCAACAGGACTTGGTTACAGCTTGGGGAACTCCAGGCTGCACTGGCTGGCTTGATACTGATGTCATTCATCAGACCAGGAATAATCGAGAAGGAGCAGATGAGGAAAAAAATGTGGGGAGCTTAATTGCGAGCATATAGAATTGAATGTGCCTGGGAAACAACCAAGAGGAAATTCTGAAAGGTAATTGGTAATTGACTGTTTAGTCTAAAGCTCTTGGAGCTGATTTGGGGGCTGGCAGTAATCTATGGCCTTGGAAGGGAAAAGATCTCTCAAGGTAGCAGTCAACATGATGAGAGAAAAGAACCGAGAACAAGGCAAGTTAATGTTTAGGAGGGAGTCAAAGAAACAGCAACCCTCCATGGAGACCAAGACTGGGGATAAAAGAACCGCAAAAGAGCTGAAGCCAGGAAACAGAGATTGAGGAAGGGTGTGATCAGCCTCCTCGCAGTGATACCAAGACAAACCAAATCTTGCAGTGAATTGGAGTAAGTGGAGAGGGAGAGAGGAGGAAGGAAGAGGAAGGGGCAGTGAAAAGAATGCAGAGTCCCCATGATGAATGTAATCATTGTGTACAGCAACCATGCACTAACAAAAGTAATTTTTTAAAACAAGAGGAAATGTTGAGGTGACATACAGAAGGTCATCTGGCAGACACTGACTTTGTGGTTTCTTCTGAATTCTTAAATATCAGTCTTGTTTCCTTCTGTAATTCACCAGCCAGAGCTCCCAGGTAATCCCATTTCTTAGGGTTTAGTAATTCTTCACAGGACCTCAATGACTATGATAAAGATTCAATGAAATCATTAATCTACAGCATGTGGACAACTGTTCTGGTGTATCACAGGCACTGAAAGGTGCCTTTCCTGAAATGATAATGGAATTAGGAGAGTAACCTTAGCAGGCTAAACAGACCCAGGTTAGATTAGCTAATATCCGGGCTGCCCAGACATGGCTCCCTTCCCTGAGCCCGTTAACCAAGAGGTCTCTCACATTAGTAAACGAACTCTATGAAGAGGCATTGTGCTCTAGTGGCCTGTGTTCACTGAGGCTCAGAAATCAGATACAGATATATAGACATTAGTAACTTCAACGGTGCATCACAGTACTGTAATATGACATTATCATTTTACATACAAGCACACTGGACTTGTAAAAGTTATGTAATGTGCTCAATGGCACATGCACACACACACACACACACAGTGTCAAGAAATGAGGTCTTGCTTGGCAAGCACAAGGGCATGAGTTCAATTCCCAGTGCCAAAAAAAAAAAAAATGAGGTCTCTTTTTAAACTATGTCATCTCAATGTGTCACTTTTGAAGACTGAGGATCAGAAAGGAACATGTATGCATACAAACTATCAACTGTAGAGAGCAGCAGCTACTCTGAGCCAAAGGCCAGTCTGTTCTGACCTCCGAAGCTAGCTCTTGTGCTTACTAAGCTATCCTCATGGCTCAGTGCCTCTATTTCTCCATTCAGAAAATGGGACAAGTATGGTCCTGTGAGGAAGCAATTCCAAGAATCAACAAATAGGATCATATCAAATTAAAAAGTTTCTGCGCAGCAAAAGAAACAAGCAAGAAAGTGAAAAGACAACAGACTGAATGAGAAAAAATTTTCCCAGTGATTCCTCAGACCAAGGGTTAATATATAGAATATATAAAGAACTCAAAAAAAATTAGACATCCCCAAAGTGAAACACTCAGTCAAAAAATAGGCAAGAGAAATAAAGACATTGCATTTTACAGAATAAGTATAAATAGTCAATAAGTACATAAAGAAATTCTTAACATTATTGACAATTACAGAAATGCAAATTAAAACAACACTGAGATTCCACCTTATCTCAGAAAAGATAATCATCATCAAGAAATCAAATAACAACAAATGCTGGAGAGGCTGGCATGTGTGGAGAGGAGGAGGAATCTACACGGTTGTTGGGAATGTAATATAGTACTGCTAATACAGAAATTAGCATGGAGATTCCCTAATAAAAAACTAAAACAAGAAATTCTATTTGACCCAGCTATTCCAGTTCTATATATCTCCCAGAAAGAGTTAAAGACGTCCTATTGCAGTGATGCTGGCATACCCATGTTTATAACAGTACAATTCATAAGAGCTAAATCTTGGAGTGTAGCGTATGTGTCCATCAACAGATCAATGGAAAAAAATGTGGTATTTATATATTATAGAGTGCTACTCCACCATAAAGAAAGATAAACTTAAATCATTTGTAGGAAAATGGATACCCTTTAAAACCATAATGTTAAGTGAAATAAACCAGATGCATGAGTTTAAATATCACATGGTTTCTCTTTTATGAGAAACTCAGAGTAAAAAACAAAAAGCAAAATAAAAGATAAATAATGGGAAGTAAGGAGAGTGATCTTTCTCAAAGGGGAAGGGGATCAAAAGGTGGAGGGAGGTGTGGAATAGAGAATTAAAAAAATAAAAATGTGCTATGTATGTGAATGTACCAACTTCCCATAAGAAGTGTAAACATTTTAATTATACACATGCACTAATAAACTAATTTTTAAATAAAAATAAAAGTGGAGAATTAAAAAAATGACTCATGCCTCTTTTTTCCCCTCTAGGGAGTGGACTTGATGATATCATTTCTGAGGTTCCAGGATCCATTCTGGCAGGTGAAGCCAGCAAGTGGCACTGGCCTGTTCAGCTGGAGCAGAGGAGAGTTCAGTCCTTTCTCCTTACTTGGAGGAGATGCCAACATTTAGAGGCCCAGGACCAGTGATCTGATCCTAATGATATTACTCACTTGTGGGGATGAGAACTAGGGCACCCTGGGTTTGTGACACTCATTCACAATAAGCACAAGTAAATAAAATGTCAATTAAATGATAAACTTTCAAACCAAAAGATGCTATCCAAGTCTAAACTAAATTATTGTATAGATCTTGAGCCCTGGTTTCTTCACTTGGCCCTCAACCTTTAACCCTTCCTCTGATTTTAACTTACCCTTAATTCCAAGTTTGAAATGCACCCAAGGCAACTGGAACATCTCTACAGGATACAGTGTAGAGATCTTGACAACAGAAGGCTTTGATCTTACATCTCCTTGTTACAAGCATCCAGTCCTCCTTTCCTCTCTCCTGCTCTCACTGTCTATCCTTTGTTTTCCTTCTCCCTTACACACACACACACACACACACACACTGTTTCGGTTTAGGTCTAAAATAGCCCCCAGTGCCTGAGGTGTGTGGAAGGTGATTAGATTATGATGACATTATCCTGACTTGCTACTAGGAACTGAGGTCTGCTCAGAAAAGGCAGGTCACTGTGGTCGTGCAATGGAAGGTCACATCTCCCTTCCTGGCTCCTCCCTTGACTCCACTTTCCAGCTGCCATGATAGGAGTAGCTTTGCCTCCACAATGGCTCTTTGCTATGCCATCCTGCCTCAGAGCCAGCAGACTATGTAACAAAATCTCTGTAAACCATGAGCCAAAATAAATCTCTCTTCCTTTAAATGGTGGGTGTCAGAATTGTGTCTCAACAACAAGACAGTGACCAACACAGGCACACACACACACACACACACACACACACACACACACACACCTACCTCTAGCCATTCCAAGCTGTCAAAAGACCTGAACCACCCTGAAGACATCCCACCACCAAAGCCCCTAGCAGAGAAAGAGTCAGGTGCCTGGAATGCTCTGTGATCATCTCTTCCCAGAGCCCATCCCAATCCCAAGTCTACCTGCTCCTGAAAGCCCGCACACTTCCTTTGGAAGTTCTCCTTAGATGAATTAGAAGAGAACTTTCCCCTGCCCTATCTTGCCTTAATCTGTGTCTTTAGGCTATTTCTGAAAAGACTTTCTCACTTCAACCATTCACTCATCACTTTTTCTGACCTACAAAATGCATTTAACTTCTATCTGTAACTCATGTTTAGTGTCTGCTGGTGAGGGTAGCCAGCCCTGGGATGCCTTCCCATGGTCCTGTGTGCCCTACACTCCTCTATCAGCAGTGCGGAAGAGCTGGGCCCCTCACCATGCCAGACAAGCATTGAGAGATGTGTGAAAGCAAAGACAGTGATGATCACATCCAGTAAGTATTTACTGAGCTCCTCCTATTTATTCAGTAGTGTGCTTATCTTGTTGGGGTTGGGGCTGTGAGAGAACTGTACAAAATATGACAGACAAGCCTTGCAGGAAGAAAGTAATCTCACTTCTTCACCTCACACTACCATTCAGTTTACAAAGGTTTCTCAGACATTGGCCTTTGTTGCTGGCCATCTGGTGTTACTTTTTGGATGAAGAAATATAGACTTGGAGATGTCTGTTGCTTGCTGAAGGTCACACAAGTGACCTTGTAGAGTGCCACAGTGGGGGACTCCTGACTACAGACCCAGGACCCAGGAAAGTGAGGCACTCCCATCTCAGACCTCTATGGACAGTAACCAAAACTGCAGGTGACAGGTACCAAAAGGACAAGTTTAGATAACACACAGAAAAGGTATTCCAAGAATTATGACAAAGAAGAGTCAGCCATATCAGAGAGTCTCAGGGGAGACAGAAAGTAAACGCTGCCCAGAAATAGCCTTTGGGACAGCACAGAGTTGCGGTCTCCATGCCAAGGTCTCCTGCTCTTGAACAGCATTAGTATTCAATTAATCATCTTCTGGGCACTGGGGTTTGGAAACAATTTGACTTTAAAATGACATCGACATCATGAAGGAAACTGAAATTAGCACTTTGTACTCCCATGACCTGTGAGTTCTTCCAAATGGACTCTCCAAGAAGGGAAAGCTGTGCTTTCCTGGCTGGTCCCTCCCTGTCCCTTCACTCAGTACCCTCCACATCACAGTATGCCACCTGTGCATACTCCTAGGACTTCTGTGCTGCAAACAAGTCTGCAAATATGTGTACACTGAGATACATGTGTGTATGTGTCTGGGGTCATTCTGTAACTCACTCCCCAGGCCTCTAAGAGAGCAGCTGGCTAGCATATATTCTGTTTGTCTGAGTCTGAAGCTAAGCAACACGTCTTTTGTCATGAGTTTTCATGAACAGTTTATGGATCCAAGAACCCAGAAAAAGACAAACAGCCTGGCACTGGGGATAGGAACAGCACATGGGGACTGGTCCCAGATCTGCAGCAGCCATGGGTCCTAGGCAGTCATGGTCTATATATCTCCCACTCGATATTCCACCCTTACTGTGGTGTGATTTCTTCCAGTGTGTTTCCTTCCTGTCTCACCACTAGATCACCATGGCTTCTCCCATATCAAAATGCCTGCTTACAAAAGAAGTCAAGTTGGCCAATCAGTGAGCAAGAAAAGACAAAACCTCCTGGGAGAAGCAACTCATTTGCCAGAATAAAACATCCTGGAGAGACCCAGACAGAGAGAGATGGATCCTTTTGACATAGGAAGAAATTAAAACATAAAAAGCCCATCAAACACACCAGGACTAAACTGAAACAGTTAAAAATTACAGGACACAGCGTTTTTACTGCGACCCACCAAGTTTGCACTAGCTTGAATCCCGCCAGCCGGCAGAGCCACCCAAACTCGCTCCCACCGCCACACACAGGAAGCACATCAGCACTGAAGTCAGGGGTTGGTGAGCCCAATGGAGAACGGAGCCGGTGAAGGAACCTTCATTAAACCATGGTCAGTGGTGGGAATGAAACCCACCCATGGGAAGGGCACAACCCAATGGGCGACATGTTGGAATCAGGCAGGAGGAGCCTGAACTGGGAGTGACAGTGACTTCAGTTGGTTGCTCCCTCCCCAGAGCAGATTTATGGGATTTGCTTGGACTGGGCTGCACCCCTGGCCAGGACCCAGTGAGATGCCCCAAATCGATTCCCTGTACCTAGCATGCACTAACTGGGTGAAAGGCCCCTGAAGTTTGGTTGGCCCTGTGGGGAGGGGCAGGCAGGAGAGGCCGGAGTTCCCTCACCAGTGTGCTTCTGAGGAAATGTGGCCAACAGGAAGGGGGCTGGGACCTACACTGTACACCTGTGTGGAGGAAGCCAAGATCATGACAGGAGAGAGAGGTAGGAGAAAGCTCCCAGCCCAGAACCCTGAGAACACTGAACAAGGAGAAGGAAAAGCAAGGGAGACTGAGGGCGGCAAACACACAACATCAGACATGGCTTGAGTGGACATTAAGAGATATCTTCGGGACCTTGTAGACAAGATCAAAACTGAAATATTAAATCAGGTAAAGCAGGATATGAGTAGAGTAATAAAAGAAATGCTCTCAGGAAGCATCTCTCAGAATGATACAGACAGAAAAAGGGAGGAACACAAAAAAAGGAGAGAAACATTCGACAAAAAACATAAAGAAAATTTAGAATACATGAAGCAGATTCAAAGAGATTACCAGGAAATTAAAAACTCCATTGAAAGCTGGCAAAATTCCTTAAAAGAAACTAAGGATGGACTATCAAAACTTGAAGACAAGTTGACAGTGTGTGATGATGAAAGGAAAGATCTCTTAAAAATAACAAGGAAACAGGCAGTAACAATACAAAGGCTAGAAGATGACAAGAGAATCTACAATTTAAGAATAAGAAATGTGAATGAAGAAGCAGGAATACATACAGGTGAATTACAAAGGCTATTCACAGAAATAATTAAGGAGAACTTCCCAAGCATGGGAAAAGAAAGTGACATTCAGTTGTGTGAGGCATACAGAACTCCAGCCACCTACAACCAAAACAGATCTACATCCAGATATATAATAATCAAGATACCAGAAATTCAATATAAAAACAGAGTATTAAAAGCTATCAGAGAAAAGAAACAGATTACCTATAAAGGTAAACCCATCAGGATCATGGCTGACTTCTCGACACAGACCATCAGATCAAGAGGAGCTTGGAGTGAAATATTCAAAGCCCTGAAAGAGAATAACCTCCAGCCCAGATTGATGTACCCTGCAAAACTGTCACTAGAAATTAATGGAGAAACATGATGCTTCCATGACAAAGAGGAACTGGGTGAGTTTGTGAACCACCAATCCAACCCTACAGAAAATACTGAAGGACATTCTAGAGAGAGAGAAAAAAAAACATGATTTTAGGAACAGTTGCAGAAAGGCCTCAATGAGTGAGTCAGGCAGCAGAATGAAGGAGAAAACTAGACAAACAGGCAGAAAAATAGCATAGCAGAAATGAGGCAGAGAAGGATGGCTAGAATCTCTAACATAGATGGCCTTGATATACTATATTGTTAATAGTGCACTAGGATTTAAAACCCACATTACTCATACTACTCTGCTTAGATGTATTATATTCTGTTCCAGTCATTCTATCTATATTAGATTTGAGGGCACAGACAGTAATCCCCAAAATAGCAGGATAGAGTACAGTGATCATCCTTAATTTCCTATTAATCTAAAGCTCTGTAAAACCTATACTGTTTTACCATGACTGATCATAATCAAATCTGGTTTGTTGGATTGCTGTTTTGTATTGATAGATTTTATTCAAAGCTGTTATGATTGATAGCATCAAGTCTGAGAGTATAGGCAACTGCACTGAAGATGACAAGATTCACTAGAATATCCACTCTGGTTTGATTATTACCTGCCTTTGAAGTTTTATACTGTCTACAATGTTTTATTTTTACTGATATTGTTATGTACTGCTACATTTAATTATACTGCTATATTCAATTATGCCTGGTGATATAGACAATTCTATTGAACATAATAAGAAACAACATAGGAATCACTATAGATCACCTTGTACTGTGGTTTTATATGACTTTTTAACTTCATGTTTTTATAGGAATTTGTTTTGTTTTGTCTTGCTATGTTTTGTTTTTCCCTCTAATACAGAAAGGATAGAAATACATGTAGAGACTCATGCATGTGTAGCTGTTTACACTCTCACTGTTTGAATATCTACTTTGTATGCTTTAATTTTGTAACTTGAACAACTATTTTTAAGAGGACAATTTGTAATTTATCAACTAGTGATTTCTTATTGTTTATCTTTTTTTTGAAATTCTGTATTATCTCTACCCTTTACATGCTTTTGTTTCTGTTTAAATAAAAAAAAAAATTTTTAAAATGCCTGCTTACAAGTTTCCTGCACCTTTCTACACTGGCCTGTGTTTGCCCATTCAGGATACTCTCCCTCCCATGTCATGACTTTTCAGCTTCCTTTCCTGCTGACATTCCCTCCTCTCAGCATTTTCTGGGTCAGAAACGTTAGAGGGGTAACTGACCCTGCCAGACTCGTCTTTTCAAATAAGCCACATCACCTCAGTAGGCCTCTCCATCCTCTTAGAGACAGACTTGAGAAAAAACTATGGCTTGCGCTGTTTTCCAGAGCCAAGAGCTGTGAGTAGAAGTTAAGCCAACTGAGTGATGCCAGACTTTCCTCACACACACTCACTTCAGCTTCCATCCCACAGATAAGCCCAGCTGTCCATCTATTTCACACTGGAATCTGAAACTTCCTTTCAAACCCTACTTCCTACCCTGAGCCAGGATGGAAATCCTTTTGTTTTTAACCAGGGATTGAACTCATGGCCTTGTGCTTGCAAGGTAGGCGCTTAAGCCACTGAGCTAAACCCTTGGCCTTAGAAATCTTATTTTTGCTATGGACTTTTTCTCATTCTATCTCTGGATTATCCTTTGGTGCATCTATTTGTTTCTTGCCACTGTCTAGCTGCCTCATCAACTACACTGGAAAATACTCAGGACCTCATCTTTATGGTGTGACAAAGTTCTGAGCCTAATATTCTGTGCATCCAGGAAGCATGAATGAAAGAAGACATTAAGTAGCTTAGGGAGGATCAAAGCTGACTGACTGGCCATGATTGGTTCAAACAAGAAAGCCCTGTAGACACCTGGACAAGAGCCACATGCCTGTGCTGGCCATGCACCCCTGCCCTATGCCTCTCCACGGCATCACTTTGTGGGTCACCAAGCGCTCCACTAACCCAGACATCCTGGCCTGGATAATTCAAGGCTGGGATGTTTTATCTTCTACAGTCCACTATTTATATCCTGTTGTGAATTAGCCATCAAATTTCATTACAGGAACTCAAACCAAACCCAGAGAAAATGGGGCTCCAGCACATATTATGAACAGAATGTCTCATCAGGAGCTTGAAGGAGGTGGAGGGCGACTATTATGGAAAGCCTGGTCCTGTTGCCACAGCCAGCTGCAAGTCCTGGGACAGTCTCCCGTCCACTGTGGCCATTCAACTTATTAGTCCTTCTGATCTCCTGGAGTCTTGCAAAAGTTACAGGCAACTACAGTGGGTGCTTTTATCTTCATCATCATCATCACAAGGCACATATATAATCATGCCTTGTGCAACTCAGAATATCTCTGGGCTGCCACTTAAGACCTGACACACCCAGACCTCCACGTCAGAAACACAGAGTGGAGAGAACAAAGACAAGCCACAAATACTCCTGTGGTGTACAGATCATGTCTCAAACAAAGCTAAGTGGTGGTTTATTCTAAAATGAAGGATGTTTCCATGTGTGGAGCCCATTCCCAGGGCCACAGCCAACTTGCAAAGAGGAGGGGGTGATGCCAAGGGCCACCTTAGTTCCAGGTGCTCCATGTGTGTCATTTCACTTACTCCTCTCAGAAGCCCTGAAAACTACTATTATTGTCTTCTTTTTTATGGAGAAGGAAACCAAGTATGTAAAAGAATTAAGACTCGATCCCAGGCCTGTCACACTCAGAATTTGGTACCTGTCCACTGAAGGTCAATAGAGATTCTTCAGGCCACCCACGCTTCAGGATGGGGAGATACCAGCTGGGTGTTTCCAGCAACACCAGATCGCCATCTCCTCCACAGCACAGACTATGCCTGGACTCATGAGACCTTCAGAAAGTGGTAGTTCACTGTCACTGAGAAGGTCACATTTGCCCCAGATAAGTGAGACTGCTGAAGTCATTCTGGGTATACTCATAGAGAGGAACACCCAAGGGTGTCTGGGGAAACCTTAGCAACCCAACGAATTTCACAATTGTCACTTAAATGCCAAGGAGAGTTTTCTAGTTTTCAGGATGTGTATGTTCTAAGAACTGTAAGACTTATATAAATATTTAAATAAAAAGTATAAGAGAAAGGATGAATGACCCTGTGCCCCAAGACCTAATAGCCCCATGGACAGCAAAGGAGACCTGTGCACTGCAAACTGTTGCCTTTTCAGGGCCTCCACAAGATGCAGCTACCCACATCATAAGCTGGGCCCATGGGCCTTTTCAAAGATCCTAGAGTCAAAGCCCTATTTGAAGTCAGGCATCCTAGATCACGAGGTGGGCATAGAAGTGAGGAAGGTACAAAGTTAGGAATTCAAGAGGCTGCTGGAAAAAATAGAGTAAGGAACATGTAAGGAGCAACAGGTGAAAAGTTGTTAGCATCTTGCACCAGGCTGAGAACTCTAATCCAAATATCGCCCAGTTAGTTGTATGTTCCCAACATTCATAATTTAAAAATTCATGTTTGTGGAGTTGGTTTGTTTTTGCTCAGTATATCAGCATCTCATGCTTTTCATATATGTGAAAACTAATGAAAATGATTCTAATAATAGAGGTGACTTTTTTTCACCCAAACTTCCTCTGAGGAGCAGATGTCTAGAACATGCTACAGAGTGACTTTCTAAGAAACAAGTTGGGGCTCAAGGAGGACCCCAAGGGCAGGACAGCCCTCCCCTCCAAGAACCTCACAGACCCAGTTGGGCTCGCAACCTCCTCCCCTCGAGTGACCCAGGCAGAGGAAGTTTCCATCAAGACGGGCCTGACTCAGCCTCTCCCAAGCAAACCAGACACCAGCCACCAAACTGCCAGCACAAGAGTTTCCATAATGAGGCGCTTCCAAGAAAGCCCCATAAAACATTTACCACAAATTCAATAAACTGGGTTTCAAACATGGTGGCTGAGCTGGGAAACCTGGAGCCGTACCACCCCCTCCACCCATCTCCTATCCTCACACACAGCAGTGGGCTATCCGACCTGGACAGAAAGACAGCCCCACTCTTCACAGGTGTCATGTGCCCCCTGCTCCCCAAGGCAGCCCTCCATACTCTCCTAACACCACAAGTACCACCAGGACATCTGGCCAGTCATACTGACAGCCATGTGGACAGAACCAAAGCAACACTCAGCCATTCTTAGTGGGGGAAACCAAGTCCTTGGACCTCTCAAGCCCATCGATATGCCAAGACCTCAGGAATACCAGCCACCTAAGATCAGAAAAAGGAAATACACCCTCTAAATCACTAGGTCCGGACAAAGGGGGCGGAGTCACAGTATTTCTCCCTGTCCTGGTCAAATAAAAACACCTTTACAGCCCACCATGCCTAGGTCACCCACCCTGAGTCATACCCCAAATGCCTCACCCATGACCCCAACACTAATACCCTGAATTCTTCATACACATTATTTCTTTCCCCACATTTCAGTCTCTTACCCAAATGATAACCTCATCTTGTCCTTTCAGGACTGGGCCTACAGAAACCAAAGGCCTTGGGCTTCCAGACCCTGCAGTCAGCTCTCTCTCCACCAAGGCAAGGTGGTTATCAGGAAAGATCACAGCAGATGGTGTGCTGAAAAACAAAGTTGAATTGACTTGAAAGAAAGGATGGTATCCCTGGCAAAATCCAGGAAATTTGGAATTGATCAAAATGTACAAATCCTCAAAACTTTGGATAAGAGAGGGTTTAGATGTCAGAAGTCATCCAACTTAATATTTCCATTGTGCAGATAAGGAAACTTGCCCAAAGTCATTCATTCGCTCTTTCATACACTCAGTGAGCCAACTATGGGCCAGACCTAGTACCACTGAAGGACAGGCCTCCCAACTGCAGACCAGTGCTAACTGCCCAGCATTACTTGTTTCTAAATGATAGCAGCTGGACCTGTGGGATACCCAAGATGCAACCCTGGGTTTAAGACGAAAACTGGACTTGCAGGAGTCATGACCCTAGGAAGGTACCTTCTCTCCCTGAACTGTGGTCTCCTCCAAGCCAAATTATACCTCAGTGCCTCATTTGTTGCAAGTGTCAAATGGGAGCATATGTAAACTATAAATCACTACTTATGAAAGGAAGAGAAAAAAGGATGCAGAGAGGAATTCAGAGCTCAGAAACGTGGGAATGCCTGAAGAAACAGATGTGTGTCCCAGATCTCCACGGAGTACCTAGAGGATCAGGTTTGGTATCCTGACTCATGACCCACCGGGCCTGTGGCTCATGAAGGATCCTCTCAGGAGACTGCAATGCCCAGCACACTCCACACACCCTTCCCAGATGGAGCAGACAGTAAAAGGCACAACGTGAGCTGCTCCTGCAGGTGATAGGGTTGCACATTCCTTCCCGCATCATTGCAAGACTGCCGGATCTTCAGCTGCATGCCTGTCTAGAAGACTTCCCACATCTACTCGCTGCAGACACTTGGGTGGTAGATATTTTCCACATTTTTTTAAACTGATTTTTGGAAACTATTTTCCTACAGCCTTGTACCAAGAATAAATCAGCCAATGCTTGCTGTTAGAAAGAGTCCAGAGGGCAGCCAGGCATTTGCCTGAAGGCTTGAGGGGCACCAGCACGCCTGTACTTTTCCATGAATAGAAGGGAGGGATAGCAGCAGATCAGCTTCCCTGGGAACAATGCCTGGTGGCCTGGCATCCTGGGGATTTTCCACCAGGCCTGGGGAACTAATTCCAACCTGACCCAGCTGTGAAAGAGGCCTGCTGGGTATATAAGGATTTAGACTCAGTCCTGATCTTAAAGCACTTATGGTCCTGCACCCCTCTAAGCCAGTTTTCTCCCTTGAATGGATCTGCACTTAGTTCTTCAGCTTGGATTTCTGCCACGTGGCACTCTGCACCTACCCATTATTTGTGCATTCTAAATACCCTGAGCTTTGGGGTTGGCCAGTCTCATTACCTTGGTCATCCTTCAGCCCAGTGAAACCTAGGGACAGACAGAGAGAGGCAAATTTCAGCCTCAATATAGGAGACATAAACTCTATGAAGAGGTGATAGAACAGGTGGAATCTAAGTCTGGAATACTTAGGTCCAACAACTTCATTGCTTTCTAGTTGTTACCTCCCTCTGCTTCAGTTTCCTGACCAGTAAAAGGGACTATACTTACTTCAGAGGACAGGAATTACGGTTCATTTAAAAGGATGCATTTGCCATGATTATAAGTGGGATAGGATGAAGCTTAGGACCTGTCCATTTCCTCATCCTGGGTTAGGACCTGTGAAGGCTAATGGGGCAAGGGAAACATGAGAAGCTTGTGAAGCAGCACCCAAGGACCATTTCTCCACTGCCTCTTGTGGGCAAGAAGTACAGGAGAAGAAGGGGGGCTGGCACCAGCCTGTTCCTTGGAGAACTCAAAAAAATCAGAATCTTCAGAGAGCTGACACATGGCCGAAAGGCGGTCTTCCAAGTGACAGTTTAAACCCTTGCCCCAGACACAACCCATCTCCCTGCTGGGCTAATTCCACTGGAACCTAAGCTTCTTTCCATCCTCCCCCCGCCAACATCGGCCTCTTCCTGCAAAACCTTGGAACAAAGCTGCCACTTGATACTATATTTTTCTTAAGTGCTGGTTGATAGAACGATGTGTACAGTGTGATCATTCCAAATAGCAACATTTATAAACGATTGTTAAGACTCTATTCCAAGGTTACCAGTGATTATCTGTTGCCTAAGGGGCATCAAATTAGAGGCAATTTTTAAAGTTTTCTGCTTGGTCCTTTTGTGTGTTTTCCAAATGAACACATGCAAGTTTTATGATCAGAAAATATAATCATTTCAGTTCATCACTGGCTTTTTAACATCTACATTAAATCACGTACTCTTCTAATTATGTCTTTTTATTGCCTCTTGTGACACATGGAATAAAATTCAAACTTCTTCCATGACCTATATATATAAAGTTGGACATGACCCACAGCTTCTGCCAGATGTTCTGCCGTTCAAACCTTCACATGCAAGCTTCAACATGGTACCCTCTTGTTGTGTGAATCAGAGTTCAATCACTTATTAGCTGTATGACCTTGGACAGGTTACTTAACCTCTTTGTGCCTTGCTTTCTAATTCTGAAAGAAAAAAGCTTAATAAGAGTACCTACCTCAAAGGAATGTTGTGAAGATCAATGTAAGTGTAACTGGCCTACAGTAAGTGCTACATGTTTTCATTATTATCATTGTATTCTCTCTGCACCAGCATTGCCCATAATCTTCCCTTTCCCAAGCATGTACTTCGTTTTGTTCTTCACCTAGCTGATTTCTTCCATATCTGGATTTTGCTTAAGTGCTCCTTCCTTCATCACCTGCTCTAACCCTGCCTATCCCCTGTTCTCTTAGCAGCTTGCTCTTTCATTTGAAGAACTTACCAGAAGTTATGGAGCACATGTTTCATGTCAGCTAACTTTGCCCAGTGCTTGCCCTTCCCAGACTATAAGCTTTAGGAGCATTGGGGTTGTTGTGGCTTTCCTTGCCTGTGCATAAGCCAGAGTTAGAAAAACCTAACACATGTTTGGTGTTTAATGGACATTGGTATAAGGCATGAATAAGGTGTAGATGAAGAAGTACATTCAAGCATCTCAGGTGTGTAACACATACTTACTTTGCTATTTAGAAACTCATCAGTACTGGGGTGCTGACTTTTAACCTGCATGTATGTTGAATCATGGATGGTAAAGGCATTCTTCAGTCAGATGTGTGTGTACAGGTGTGCAAGCATGTGTGTGTGTGTGTGTGTGTGTGTTCTTCACTTCACCTCTGATAGCCAGTTATAGAAAAGCATCTAGGCCATAGGAAGAAGTTACTGACAGTGTGCTGGAATCATGCACCAAGGAAAGGCATGGATACAGCAGGACTCCAATTGTCACCACCTCCTGCCTCTGCTTTCTTTGCCACATGCTTTATTCTCTTCTGAAAGCTGCAGCACCTCAAAACTTTTGGCTCCCACTTCCAGAGAGAGGATGAATCTTTTTCTTCAATTCCTGCTATAAAACATTTTAAGAAATAACCAATGGACTTGGGTTGCTCAGATGCCCAACCCTGCAGCTAGAGAAGCAGGATATTCTCTGATAATTCTGGACAAGGAGGCACAAACATGGCCCCCTGGAACCTACCTCTGTTGGCCACAGGGAAGGAAGAATGGCTATGAGGCACACAGAACTCTACTGCCATCCACTATGGTGTGGTACTAGGCTCTCAAGAGAGCCCTTAAATTTCAGAACCACTGCCAGAAACCAACTGTTTAGTTCCTCAAAATGATATTGACTATCTGACTGACTTAAAGCTAAACTCTTTTCCTCTTTTATTTTTTTCTGTTTATTTTTCCTTGTATGTGTTTATTTTCTATTATTTGTTGTCTTTTAAGACAACATATTAAGTCATATTATAATATACATGTGTGTGAACCCACCAGGGTGGGGCCACAGTGCACAATTCTGGGAATTTCACTAACACCATAATCACCATGCACATGAAGTTGTTTAAAGTTCAACAATACTAGATGTGCCTGCTTACAACCCACCCCAGAGTTAATCAAAGCACACGTGTGCCTCTTCCTGTCCCATCATTCCATTCCTTCTCCCCTAAAGAGCTAACTACAAACTCCATTTTAAATGCCTCTGCATTTTAATTGGAATGTTTGGTCCATTTAATTTTAATGCAGGTAATGATAAGGCAAAATTTATATCTATCATTTTGCTATTTGTTTTCTATGTCTTATATTTCTTAGCTATTCCTTCCTTCTTTTTGTCAAGTAGAAATTTTCTACCATACTACTTTAAATTTTTATGGGTTCCTTTACTATATTCTTGTGGTATTTTCTTAAAAATTGACTTGGCGATATTAAGCAGCAGGTAAAACAACCTAGTCTGAATCAATAGCAGCTTCATTTCAATAATAAAAAATTTCGCTCCACTGTAGCTTCATTTTCCCGCTCCTCATTTCTACTATTATTGTCATTTAAATTATATCTTTAATAACTGTAAACCCATTAACACAATATGCTGTATAAATTTTCTTTTAAATCATATAAGAAATAAGTTAAAACAGAGATATTTTTATATTTACCCAAGGAAACAATACACTTAACTTCTTCATGAGAACTCCAGATAATGTATTTTTTAATTTTTTTTTATTTTAAAAAGAATAAAACAAAAGGGGACAGATCTAAGCAGACCAGAACAGAACAATGTAGGCAACACAGCAGTTCACAACAAGACAATTGGATATTAACAGTAGCTATCATAATGTCTCTTTCTTTGAAATAATTGAGCTTAGCTTTACACACAATGATGTCAAACATAACAAAATAGAATAAAACCACTCAAGACAATGAAAGTAT
>PVLA01007733.1:11110-100459 GCA_004027455.1 Hydrochoerus hydrochaeris | reverse complement strand
GAAGGGAAGGGAAGGGAAGGGAAGGGAAGGGAAGGGAAGGGAAGGGAAGGGAAGGGAAGGGAAGGGAAGGGAAGGGAGAGGAGAGGAGAGGAGAGGAGAGGAGAGGAGAGGAGAAGAGAAGAGAAGAGAAGAGAAGAGAAGAGAAGAGAAGAGAAGAGAAGAGAAGAGAAGAGAAGAGAAGCAGGAAGGAGTTCTGAAAGGATGAAACAAGCACACTATCAGATGAATTTACTAGGTTAGTGAGAAGCGTGGTGCTTAAGGATTCTCAGAGGAATAAACACTTTGATACAAAATTTTCATTGGCATTTATTTATGTACATTAAATAATAGGTGTCAAAGTTCTTCTCCAAAAATTCTCAATTTTTTTTTTTTTTAAGCCAGAAAAACTTTTGGAGAAGTTAGCTTGACAGCAGTTTGTTAGACTGAAATGGGAAGCCATCAGGGAGCTTGATTTCAATCCATCTATGGCAGGAAAGGGACATCCAGGCCCAGAGCATGGAAACTTTGCCATTTGATATCCTTCCTATCCTTTGTCCTAACAACGCGATGGGATGTCAGTGTTTTTTTCACATCCTGGAAGAGTTTGAAGATGAAGCCCTTCCCTTCCTGCCTTCAAGGAAAGGGAAATCGATTTTTCAGAGAAAGTGAAGATTGGGGATGGTCTTAGAAGAGCCTAGGACCTTCGGATATGACCCCAAGGAAGCCAGCGAGGAAGGCAAGGACCCCATCAGAAGACGCTGGCAGATGAGCACCAGGACGCTCTGGGGCTGCATTGATTCTCTTCACATCACTTTGCAAGTTACTGTTTATTTTTGTCTCCTTGTCAGGCTCAGTCACTCTGTATCTTCTGCATCTGGCCAACTACCAGTAACTAATAAACAATCCATAAACATTTGCTGTTAATCCTCACACCAGCCCTGAGAGTAAGGGTGAGTCCTTGTGCTTACGGGTGAAATGAGTGAGGCGGAAGAAAACTTCTAAAATTGTTTCCCAGTGCAGTTGGTAAGTGGTAGCTGCCGACAGGTATCGAGTCACACTATTGCTCTGTTCCACTAGCGTGCCCACTTTTCTGCAGGGTCAGGGGAAGGAGGTGCCACTGAAATTTTCACCAAGGTTGCGAGTTCCTAAAGGCCACATCCATTAGAATTAGACTATCCAACAATTACTTTACCCAAGTCCTACAAGCTTTGCCATTTGCCATTTGTGGCAGTGCACATCTGTCATCCCAGCACTCAGAGGCAGAGGCAAGAGGATTGCCACAAGTTCAAGGCCATCCTGGGCTACAGAGTGAGTTCAAGACCAGTGTGAACTGCATAGTGATCTCTCTCTCTCTCTCTCTCTCTCTCTCTCTCTCTCTCTCTCTCTGACTACATATTCTGTCTTCAGAATCCTTCTGGGAGCCCTCTTCTATTTCCACACTGGATGCTGATGGTATCCAGGCTCCATCCTCAATCTCTTTGCTGGTCCCCCTCACACACCCGTCCTCGGTGTCCTGCTGGTCAGCTCGCAGGGAATCCTGCACGCTGAAGACTTCCCTCCTCAAACTGTCAGCCTGTCAAACCGCGTTCCTCACATTTCCACTCACACTCCTACCAGCCCCTCAAATGCACGCCCAGACCATCACTCGTCCCTACTCATCTCTGCTCTATTCCAGTTCTTGTCCTGGTGTTGCAACTCCAAACCAAGTCTCGGCCCTGCAGCATTTGCCACCTTTTCTCCTGTCGGGTCACCAGCAGCTCTTATCTGGCCCAATGTCACCACATGCCACCCATTTCTTGTGTCCCTTCTATTCTCCTTCCTATCCATCCTTTAAGTATCAGGATGACACTTTAAGTAAAGGATGACATCCTTTAAGTAGAGAAATCTCTTAGGATGCCTCTTATTGTAATATGGTACTCACACGGAAAATGCATAAATTGTAAGAGTACAGCTTGAAAATTTTCTCAAGCTGGGCACCTGAGGAGCTGGTACCCCAATCACAAAACAGACCATTATCAGCATCCCAGAACTTCCTAGGGTTCCCCCAGTCACCACTTACCCCGCCTCCAGGCTAACATTGCTCCCAACTACAAAGAAATACAGATTGGTCTGCCCTTACACTTTGTAAAGAAGAAATCACAGTGTATTTCAGAATGATCTTCTGAAAATGGAGATCAGAGCTTGGCATGACTGTGAGAAGCCATTCAGTGGATTTCTATCACCTCAGATTAAACTCCAAACAAAATGTCCTGCCCATAGCTCCCCCCTCACCCTCCATTCACCTTCCATCTTCCCTGAGCCTCCACAATGGCCACCCGCCTCTCAGGTCCCCACCTACCGACATTCAGTGCTTAGTAATAAGCAGGCAAAATGAGCAGCTGAGGGGAAAATTCAGGTTGCAGCTACAACCCTTCCATGTAAAGGTTTCGGGCCTGGTGATAACCCTGGCATGGCGGGCAGTACACACCTGTCACTAGCAAGACAGAGGGGGGAGTGACCACAGAAGCAGAGCACTCCCAAGGGAGAAGCAAGCTTCCTCATAAATAATAATGAAGAGGAGGAAAAAAGGTCAGTGAAGGACCCTGCCCCGTTAGTGACCCACACACCCAAAGCCAAAAGCCAGTGAATTTACAATTATCAGAAGGAGTTATAAATTGACTGTAGAAAAGGGCGTTTTCCTCTCATTATATGCATTTATCTCTTCCCAAAACAGTCCTGGGGGTGTGGGAAGTTACTTAGCAAACATCTGTAGATTTTTTTCACTTTTTTAAGATTAATCATGACCAGCCCCGCCTTTTAGCTCCCAACAAAATCGTCTCCACTTGGAGACCTGAAGGTTTGGACCCAGTTTTAACTCATGGCTCTGCCGTGTTTGTTTTGGCAGATGAAACTGGAGGCTCAGACTGGAGGGGCGAGCATCAGGCTGCACACCAGGGCCCCCCGGTGAAGAGCCCAAGGAAGCTTCATCAGGAATGAGTCAGGTCCCTGACGGGATGGGAAGGAGACTCACCCAGGGAAACCACAGTCTTGGGGCATCTGTGTCCACCCACCACTGGCCGAATCTGCACTGCCACAATAGCTCTGGGAAGCCTCTATGATAAATCATAGCACATCCTACCCACTCAGAGACACAGTGGAGGTCTGAGAATGAAGTTTCAAGACTCAAAAGACTCGAAGCAGAAAATGAGCACAAGGGACAGACACAGATGTCCTTCCCCAGCGTCAGCCCTGGGTGCTGCTCATTGCACACATGCAATGCTCTGGCCAGCTCAGCTACCACCCACTCCACATTTGCAGACAGGGGCTTCTCTGCAGCAGGCTTTTGCTGGCAGAGAAAGGCATTCCCACATGGGGACATTCCCACATCCCAACCGGGTTTCCCTTCCTCTCTCTGCTGGGGGACCAGGATTCACCCCTACAGGCTGCCTTCAGAGGTGCTTCGCTAAACACTAGACCTTAGTGCTAAGTGTTCAACCTGTCATGGTTGAAATGGTGCCTCCTTCTGGTAACAGCGCACAGTTTGCAATTCCCTGGGTCTGCTAGCTTTGGCATTTTATCCAAGGCTGTGGAGAAAGGGAGAGGAAGAGTGCATTATTGCTAATTCTACCTGAAACCGGAAGGAGCATTTGAGATCATGGGACGAGGAAATATTTATTGGCTATCATTCTGGGCCAAGGACATTCCAAGGGAGACCGAGTGCCAGACCCCTCTGGGGACAGCTTGCTAGCAAGATGAGGTGCAAATGCGCAGTAGCAGCAACTACTTGGGAGGCAACATGGCAGACACCAGAGAAGTGATACAAGTGCAACGGGCCAGAGAGCGTGAGTAGGAGTCCTTGGAGAAAGGAGCTGGAGCTGGGAATTTATGGATGAGCAGAATGTCAGAAAGAGGAGAGGAGAAGCAGAGGCATCCTCAGGCTGGGAGACAAGAGGAGGAGCAGGAAAACACAGGGTGACCGGGAGTTAGAAAAAGTTCTGAGAAAGGTCTGGATAGGTGAGCAAAGGAAACCAAGTTATACAAGAGGATTGGTGTCCCAGAGGAGCCTCCACAGTCTGTCTCCAGCTGGCTGTCACTGGAGGCTTCTGAGCAGGGGTGGCACAGGCCTCTTAGAAAGGTTATAGCAGGTAGAGAGCAGACAGGACAGGCAGGGGGGTCATGTATCAGACAGAAGGACCCTGTCTGAGGCCTTGCAGAGACCCGAGTGCTCTTCAGGAAAGGAACTCAGGCAAGACAAGCAACCCAAGGGCTCTGGAGGTGTGGGGTGGTGAGGGACAGCTGAAGACCAAGAGCGGGGAAGGTGATGTCAAGGGAGTAAGGGGTTCAAAAAAAAATGGTGGCGCAGGGAGAATGATGGGAGGCAGATGGAACCCACAGGACGATGGAGGCAGCCCGGGAGGCATGGGGGTGTGGCAGCAGGGAGGTCTCAGGGACACAGCCTGACAGTCTCCACAGAGAGAGCAGGTCACTGTGGGGGCATTCAAGGAGGCAGGAACAGAGCAGGGTGAGGCAGCAAGAGTGGAGGGAAAAGGGCCAGTGGGAGTCCTGCTGGGAGGAAGCAGGCAGGACACCTCCTGCCCACAGAGGGCAACAAGACTAGTTCTCCCCACAGGTGACAAGGCGAGCCACATACCTGGGGACGGGTTGCAGAGCACTGACTGGCAGTGGTATCAAGAATGGAGCCCTGGGTTTCAGTCAAGTCAGCAGGTGGGAAAGAGAGCCTGGAAAATTCCTTCAGGACCATATGGAATCCAAGGGCCAACCCCTAATTAAAATGAAAACCCTATAGCTATGTCTGGGGTCTTAAATTCTTTTTTAGCGCTTTATACAAGGTTGGATCTCCCTGAGCAAACTGCAGCTATGGAAAAAGTCTGTATCTCTGTTACCTTTTGTTCCTTGTCCTATGGCCACAGTCTCTTTGTTAAGACTCCACACATCTGCAAGTTCCCATTAGTAAGATGGAGGGCTTACCTAGAGGACAGCCCCAGAGATGCCTCCTGACGGGACTTCAGCTGCTTAATCGGCCAAAAAAAAAAAAAAAAAAATCAGGACAAAGGCCCTGTCACTTGACAGGTGCTCTCGGCACACTTGAATGCTGAGTTTTGAGAGATCAAGAATCTGGAGTCTGTCAGGAGCCACTTGATTCTTAACAACATCCATGTGGTCCAAATGGATTCTGGGTGTGGTCCTCAGATGGGCAGAAGGCTGACCACGTGGTGCTCACCCTGCCTGTTCTCTAGCAGTGGCGACTATGTTGCTGAGGGCTGCAACAAGAGAGCAGGTGGTCAGCTGATTTTCTTGGTCCTCCAATGGTCTGGGCAACTACTGGCCCCAAGAAGCCTCCGTTTCTGCTCTCCTCTTGCTATCACTTGTTTCTGGACTTTTCCAGAAACTTCTTCTGTGGCCTCACCTCTCCCTTTCCCAGGCGTTTCCCAACATGTTTCCTCCTCCCTCTCTACTCCACCTACCTCTCTCCTCAGGTCAGAAAGGAGGAGAAGAGAGACACATCTGAAAGGTCTGGACACAAGAAGGGGGAAGAAACTGAATGAGATGCGGTGGATTAATGAATGGTTAATTTGTAACACAGCTGAACTGACTCAGTGTGGTGCTGGGTGTAGAAGTCCCACGTGAGGATTGTTGTCAACAGCATAAAAAAAACTGGAGGGGAAGATGGCAATGCTTTCGATTCTCCTGGAGAAGCTTGTCATGCTGGTTCTCCTGATATGAACTCGGCTGTTGTCATCACTGAAGGAGCTCAGGTCTTTGCTGTCTCTGAGGATGGCTGTGGTACTTTTGGGGGAACTCTGGTATTTACTTTGAACACCATTTCCTGGCTCCAGTGCAGATCCCCCAGCCTTCTGGCGCAGGTCCTTCACTCCACTGGTACAGACTTTCTAGCTTCCACTACTGACCTTTGGGTCTTCCCGGTGCAGAGCCTTGATACAGACTTGCAAGAGACATTGTTATGGGCTCTAGGCCTCCAGCTGGACTCATGGAGGACATCGCCATGGGATCTAGGCCCTCAGCTGGATTCTTCGGGTCTCTAGTATATGGACAGATCTCTTGGTATTATAAAATAATCCTACCAATTACATGCCCTATATTAAATTTATTCCCTTGAAAGCCCTGACTACAAGACGAGAGAGAGGGACTGTAATGTCACAGAAAAGCACCCAAATCCTTCCTCAGGAAAAGCTTCCTCAAGCCCTAGACAGATCTGAGAGAGAAGAGGAAACTGCTCCCTACAGAGGTCAAGACAGGAGGTTATGAAAGGCGTGCTTTTGGCTTCCCCACATTTAGGTGATTACCTCCAGAACATGCCTTTCTGGTGCCCACACCCTGTGGAATTTCCTACCAGCGCTCACCACCATGACCCCAGGCAGCAACAAAGGAGGGGACCACACTGCTCCCCACTGCTGCAGGCAGCGGTTATCCAGAGTATCAAGGTCTTCTCTAAACCATGCACTGTCCGGTGTAAGCCTGGGGAGGAAGGTAAAGGGAAGGTACAAAGGGCAAAGCAAGCCAGCTTCTCAAATGCTCTGCTTACCTACAGATTTAAAGCTTGGAACTATAAACAGGAGCTCCAACACCCCTGGCCCCAGGCTTGTAGAACTTTGGCCCTTTTCAAACTACCTGGGGGCAAAAAGAGGTTGTTCTGTAACTCAGCCTAGCACTGCCAACCTGTGTGCCCTGAGCACCCTGGAGATTCTCTGAATTCCAGTTGTGCCACTCCTTCTTGCCCAGAAAGGGCACCTCCCTCAGAGCCTTCTTGCTCTACTGTCTCCTGGTTCACGGAGGCCTGGGGCCTATGGTTTACAGTACTTGTATTTTGTCTGGGCCACAGCAGAAAGCTCTACAAAGCCTTCACTGACCAGGCTAGGAGGTGCTCCCAAAGTTCCTTCTGTTGTTCATGGCTTCTACATCAGAAGGTCATGTTCCCTGGAAACCATTTGAGTTGAGCACCAATTACTTCCTGCCAATCACTTTAGTAAGTACTTTGTCTACAAGCTTAGAATAGCCACCTCAGTGACCTCTGCATAGCAATCAGTGCCCTAAGAGATGCCTGCCTTAGAAAAGATGTCCTTCAGCTCTAGAGTTTAGTCAGATTTGCCCAGAGGGCTCGCTGGGCCCTATCTCAAGATTTTCATTCAGTCAGCCTGGGATTGGGTTGAAGAATTTGCCTTCTTGAGAAGTTCTCATGTGAGCCTGGTACCACTGGTTTATGGACAAGACTTTGAGACTGCTTTATGGACAAGACTGCTTTAGGGTCAAGCAGGTCTTCCTGTGCTCTAGCCTAAATCCTTCCTTCCTGACAGTTAATTCCTGGAGAAAAGGTTCAGATTCATACAAATTGATTCTGTGAAGAGAGTAGCTAAAATCTGAAATCTTTCTGTGGGGTCAAGTGGAGCCAACCTCTTGATTGCTCTGTACTTCCATTGGCTGTCTGTCCATCCAGGCATGGTTAGTCCTCACAGGTGAAGGGCCCCTTACCCTGCTCTGCAGTGGGAACTGCCCCATGACTAGTCCACTTTGCCTTACCCAGAGCTCTTGAAGGCAAGAGCAGGGGAATGTGGTTTCATCATCTACTCCTGGTTGGTTTTGGCTGGGATTTCTACCTTCAGGTTTCAAAACTCTAAAATGAAATCATCAATAAGCATCTCTAGATGGAGAAAGATTAGCTAAGCAAATGCTTGACGCCTACCAAGCCGCACCTGTAGGTGCTGCAGACATGAGCTCATCACCTTTCCAACACCACTGGTCCATTCATGCCTGCAACCCAGGAGTGTGTGACTTCAGCAGTGGGTCACAGGATGCATACTGGTAAGCAATGTAAGGAAGGGGCACCTGGACATTGGTGATGTGCTAATATTCAGTCTGAAGAGCTGTGCAGGGTTGGTATAGAAGTGGAAAGGAGCAAACAGAATGCCCCAGTTCAGATCTCCTTGCAGAAACTCACCCCCAACATGCCATCTCCCCATCAGTAATTTCAGAATTTTGCCCTCTACTGTCCAGTGGTGCCCATCACTCCTGGAGCCCTCTGCTTGCGGCTGCCACATTCTGTCCTGAATGTTATTGCCCTGTGACTCTGTGACATTGTTTTTAATGTGTCAGCTTGTCTGGGCTGCAGTCTCCACTTAGTCAAACATGAATCTAGGTGTTTTGGTGAAGGGAGTCTGCAGAGATACAACCAAATCACTTGACTTTGAATCACTTGACTTTGAATCACTTGACTTGGAATGGGAGGTTATCCTAGATAATCTGAATAGGCTCAAGTCAGTCACTTGGAAGTTCTTAAGACCTGAAGACTGAGAGGGAGGGAGAAAGGGAGATGCAGAGAGAGAAAGGACAAAGTCCCTCTCTGGACAACAGTTGGGACCATGTCTATGAGTCTTAGCTTGCCTGTTGTCATCCTTTACTGACTCCCTGCCCTGCAAATTTTGAAATTTGCCAGTCCCCAGGTTTGCATAGGCCAAATCTACAGAATAAATCTCTCAGTACATACACATATGTGTATGTGTGTGTGTATCTTCCTCTGGCTTTCGTTTGAATAAAGCCAGTGTTGGGTAAAATAATGGGCTCCCAAATGCCCTTAGAACCTTACACGGCAACAGAGAAATTTGCTGGTGAAACTAGGATTTAAACTGCAAGGCTGCCCAGGATCAGCCAGGTCTGGGGTCCTGTCCGCGGTCTGTAAGGAATGGGCCACACAGCAGGAAGTGAGCAGCAGACCAGTGAAGCTTCATCTCCATTTACAGCTGCTCCCATTGCTGGGATCACCACCGGTGTGTCGCCCTCTGACCTGATGCTGTCATCTCTGCGTCTCTTAGGAGGATGAAGTGCCCATGCAGAGGGTATAGGTTATGCGCACCTTACAAGAATTTAATCCCCAAACCATCCCATCCTCACCCATGCCATTCATGGAAAAATTCTTTTCCACAAAATCGGTCCCTGATGCCAAAAAGTTTGGGGATCATTGACTTAGGTGAGAACAATGTAATCACATGGGCCTTTATAAGAGGGAAGCAAAAATCATTTTTTAAAAAGGTGGGAAGACGCTAAACTGTCACCTTTGAGGAAGGAGGAAGGGACCGCTAGTTAGGGAAAAAGCAAGGCAACAAATTCTCCACTAAAGCCTGCAGAAAGAGGATGGGCCTCCTGACCTTCTGCAAGGTCAAGGGCTTGTGACCTCCGGAACTATAGAATTCCTGCTGTTCTAGGCACCTACATTTGGGATCATTTGTTAGGACTATAATACAAAATTAACACAAACCCTGCTCAAAAAGATCTCTCCCCTTCACCTCACTGCCCTTGTTCAGGCCACCGCTTTTGCCCTGCAGCAGGACAAGTAAAATTCGGGGCAGGCCATGGATTTGGATCGGACACCTGCACGGGGTCCAACAAATCAAACCACCGCAGAGTGCAAGCACACTGCCTGAGTTTTGGCTGGGCACAGTCTCTGCATCTTGATAACTAAGCTGTAACCAGCTAGTCTAGCTGACTGACTAAACTATAGACAATTAAGTTGTTTTCTGTATCTCACGTCCATGTTTCTTTAAATGCTGTCTGATCACATTGCTGGCTACAGTTCTTAGAAGCTGCTCTGGTTTGGGGAGCTGCCTGATTTACCAATCATTTTTATCTTGCTCTTCTTTGCTCAGATAAACTCTACTTGGCATAATTGGCCTAAGGAATTTTTCCCTTTGAATGGAGGTCATGCCTCTCCTTTCATATCTCCCTGTCTGCTCTTTTCCTCTCCAGAGGGAATCCTGATTGTTTGTCTCTTCAGCCCTGATCCTAGGACAGCCCTGGTTTTGGAGAAGGCCCTCTGTTGAGCCACATAGTTCAAGGAGAAGCCACCAGGTAAGAGTATCCTGCTTTCCTGAGGCGCACATGAACCCGCAGAGCCGATTAGAGCCCTGTCTGAGATTCTTGCACATTGGCACTGAATGAGTGGAAGTGGAAAGTCTCCACTTGCTGACCATGCATCCACCCTGAAGAAGACAGCAGTTTACATTCGAAGATGATGAAGTGGCCTTCAGAGACAAGTACAGAGAGCAGACAGAGCCAGGCTGGCACTGCAGTCCACCTGCCCAAGTGCTTCACACATGCTCTTGTTAGGTTTCTTATTGATTACCAGAGGCTCCTTGTATGTTCTACTGTTAGTCCCTGGCCTGGCATCCCACCATCTGGCACCCTTTCCACTTCAAACACTCCGATCTGTTGGGAAAGTAGATAAGTCATCTTTCTTTAGCAAGTACTCTTCTGATATACTTTCCTCTGTCCCCTGACTTTCGAACTTTCTACGTCATCTTGTTTTAGATGTCTCTGTCTCCTTCAAAGACCATGTAACTAGATTTTTTGTGTCTATTTAACAAATCCAATTTGAGATTCACTAGCTTTGAAATGGTGAGATTAGTTCATTTGCATGTGCTGAAATTTCTTATAAAACTAGATTTATATCTACTCATTTTATTGTGTTTCTGTTTGCCATGAAGGCTTCTTTCTTTCTTTCTTTCTTTCTTTCTTTCTTTCTTTCTTTCTTTCTTTCTTTCTTTTTGTGGGTCTCATCTTTCAGCTTTCTGTTGTTCTATGGATTCTTTTTACTATAGTTGCTTCTTTAGTCTCCCTTTTACTCACTTCTGCTGTGGAAGATATGCCTTTAGTGTCTTTTAAAAATTGTAATAAAAGGCACATACAATACAATTTGCCACCATTTAAAAATGCACAATTCTGTGGCATTAATTACCTTCATGTGTTGAGCTATCATTACCTGGTTCATCTCTAAAAAAGCTTCATCTTGTAAGATGGAAACTCTGTGCTATTGAATATTAACTCCCCACTGTGGCTGCTGCCCACAGCCTCCTTCTTCATGAGTCTGACTATTTAAAATACCTCCTCTAAGCAGAATCACACAGTATTTGTCTTTTTGAAACTGACTTATTTCACTGAGCATAATGTCTTTCAGATATTTTTATTTTATTTTATTTTATTTTATTTTATTGCAGCGCTAGGAATTGAACCCGAGGCCTTTACACCGAGCTACACTAACCCTAACCCTTCAGTGCTTTTTCCCTTAGAGATGGGAATCTCACTAAGTCACAAAGTTGCCCAGGGTGGGTTTGGTGTGCTCTTCTTGTCTCAGACTCTTAGAGCACTGGGATCACAAATGTGTACCACCCTCCCCTTTCTAGCTAAAGTTGCATCGATCTTACAGCACGTGTTAGGCTTTTTATGTTGCTTCTACTCTATATGCGAACATGTAAGTATCTTTTTGAGAGCTGGGTTTTAATTCTTTTGTATATATACCCAGAGGTAGAAATGCTGGGTCATGTGGTTATCCTGGTTTTAATTTTGTGGGACTTCATACTGTTTTCCATAGCGGTTCACTAGTTCATACTTCTATCCACAGTGCAATTTCTTCACATCGCTGAAAACATTCATTTCTTGATTTTTTTGTCTTGTTTTTTAATAGTAGACATCCTAATAGGTACAAAGGGATATCTCATCATGGATCTGCTTTTGCATTTCACTAATGCTTAATTATGCTGACTATCTTGTGTGCTTGGTGGCTACTTGTTTATTGTTTATGGAAGAATGTGTACACAGATCCTTTGCCAATTTTTCTTTTTCTTTTTCTTTTTTTTTTTTTTTTTTTGTGGTACCGGGGATTGAACTCATGATATCACGCTTGCCAGGCAGGCACTTATGCCACTGTGCTAAATCCCCGGCTCTTTTGCCAATTTTTCAATTGGGCTTTATTGTTGAGTCATGGGGGCTCTTTAATCTACATATTAGCCCCTACAACTATCAAATATTTTCTGCCACTCTATGGATTTCTTCTTTCACCCTGCTAATTGTGTCATTTATTGCATAAAAGTGTTTAAATTTTTGTGTAATATGTCTATTTTGACTCTTGGTGTCTGTGATTTTGGTGTCCTATCCAGGAAATCCCTGTCAAGTTTAATGTGTTAAAATTTTACCTTCATGTTCTCTTCTACAAGTGTTATAGTTTTAGGTCTTGTGTTTAAGTCTTAGATTCATCTTTAGTTGGTATGTTTTTTTCCAGTTCTGAGGACTTATCCCAGGAAATTATCCCTCATTCTATCTCTAGCTCTCTTCTTTTCTTGTTTAACATTTTAAAATTTTGAGACAGGATCTCCCTAAATTGGTTAGCCCGGCCTTGAACTTTTAATCCTTCTGCCTCAGTCTCCTGAGTAGCTGGGATGACTGACACGTCCTGGCAAGTTAATTTTTATACATGGAAAAAGGTGTATCTACCATACAGAGAATGTACATTCTCTCTCTATCTCTATATGGAAGAATTTGAATTTGCTCACCCAGAGTATCTGTAGAGACAAAGCTCTGTGCTATCCCAGAGGTGGTAGGTGTTTCACCAAGGACCCAGCTTTATGAATGGGTCTCGGTTTTAACTCCCCTTATTATCTTTCATACCGGGTATGAAGGTTAATCTTGATCATCAACTTGAAGCACACTCATGGGTGTGCCTGGGTGAGTCCTGCAAGCACGCTTTGGGGACTGTATCTGGTTCCTTCCTCTCTGGCTTTTCCTTTGTGCTTGCTTCCTGGCTACTATGAGTTGAGGAGCTTTTCTCTGCCGTGTCCTCTGCCATGATATTTCTGTCTGAGAGCCAGCTGACCATAGATCTCTAAAATCACAGCCAAATTAAACAGTTTTTTCTGTAAGTTGCCTGTGTCAAGTATTTTGTCCAGCTACAGAAAGCTGACGATCATTACTCAGGGTGATTACCAAAACCCAACCCTCATTTAGAGTATTTGGGGTTTCTTTACTGGTCGAACTACGCCGTACAGTTTCCCCTTATGCCTGCTGCAGTATCAGCTGGTGCTGTCATTCTACTGGTGCTTTAATTTTTTATATAACAACTTCTTTCCCTTAAGATTTTGCTTTCTTTCTTGGAAACTCAGCTATGTATGTAAATGTACAGCACTTTCAGTGCTGCTCTATTTTATGCAGCAGTTTTAGGAATTTTTAGTAGGATGGATCCCTATGAGGTGGACCTGTCCCACTGATGGAAACCATAATTCACCATAGTTCTTTGTAGCTCATCTTCTCTCATCTAATCACATTAGTCTTTGGAAGCTAGGGATCTTTTCTGATTCATAGTTGTGCTCTCCATTCAGAAGTTCTACATAGGAACCATGGGGATGACTTGTTAAAATTGCAAGTCTAGGGACTGGGGATTTGGCTCAGTGACAAAGCGTCTGCCTGGAAAGTAAGAGGTTATGAGTTTGATTCTTGGTACCAAAGAAAAAAAAATTGCAACCCTATGATCCAGATGCATTAAGCAGAACCCAGATCTCTCTCTACTGTGTTCTCCCTGATAAAACTTAGTTCTTTCTCCACTTCTATTACATGTTTATAACTTTACATTTATTTGTGTACCTATCCACTATCTATCTCACTCTTGAGGATGGAGGCCACTTTATTGGATCTCCCATGGTTGATGGTAGATGATCAATAACGATAAACGAATGCCTAAATAAGTCTCAGGCAGACATCCCAACACCTCTTTGGGCTTCAGGGGTCATAAATTACTGCTGTTTAGAATATCAGCAAAGTGCTAATATTGCACACAGGATGGTCTATCCAAGGCTCACTAAATAACTTGGAGAAAGTCCACCCAGGGATGGTCTTCACATCCTCCCAGGTATAAAGCCCCAGGAAGAAGACCAGACTGTCATTTAGACTTCAGCAAATACTGTTTCAGCAACTATCCTCACCACCTCACCTTAGGGCCCACTCTTCCTATAGGGCAAGGAGCCGATCTGATAGACTACTTTCTCTAAGAAGTTAGGCCAACCCTTAGAGCTAGATTCCTAAGCTCTGAGCCAGCCCCTGGGAGTGGGCATCAGAGGCACAGAGAGGGTTTCCTGGACAGAAGTTCCTCCCCATCTTCCCAGAAAAGAAAATGTTCCACATTCCTGCCTCTCTTCAAGACTTCAAGTATTGTTGTCTGACTTTCCCTCCATCCCCTGGGAGCTGTGACGCTCAAAGATAATAATAGATGTGAATGTGCAGTGCGAACAATGACAGCGCTGCAGGACATGGTGCTTCCAGACCATCCCATCCTTCTGGCTGCAATCCCACTGCATCTTTGCTCCCTGATCAGGGACCTGGAGAACAGCGATTTGGACCTACACTGCACCACCTATATCCTGCACATCCCCAGCAAAATAGGCTGGTGTCGCCACAGACGTTAACGCTTCCTAATTGATAGTTTTTTTCTAAGTCTAAATACAGAACATGTTTATTGTAGGACAATGGAGAATACAGAAATACACAAAGTGAAAAAACAGAACTGCACACAGGCTTCCTACATGGAGGAGGCCACTGCTGCGTAGGTGTGTCCCATTCAAGTCTTCTTTGTGTGACTTTGAAAATTTTGAATCACCTCTACGTATGATCATTCATCCTACCTCCTTTTGCTTAATATTAAGGAATGGAATCTTCCGCAAAGTTTGAGCTATTCTCAGTAGAACTTTAAAAATATAGGTGGACATCTCTATGGCTTATTGCCTTCCAATCAGTTATTATACAGATTAGTCCTTTCCTCATCATAAGTTTCCAAGCAGATTAATCACAGGATAAAATGTCATAAAGATGACTGAGTTTCCATCTTCACTGAAAAATCAAGTGTTTCTAAGTCACATGGTTTTTCCCCACCCACACCAGGTCTAAATGCTTATGTACTATGACAGCTGGGGTGTGGATCTGGGCTCAAAACTCCGGGTGAGGGAACGTGCAATAAGAGAGGAAACTGAGGAATGGAGACTGCCATTGCCAAAGCTGGCTTGGAAAACACACCATAAAGAGAAGGAGGTGGCTTTGCTGTGTCCAAGCAGAAGCAATGCTTTAGCAAAATTTGGGCTTATGTGTGGGGCCTACGGTAAAGTACAAGCAGCAGCCCTAGGGGGAAAATTCTTGAGACAGCATCTCCCAGGGAGCCTCCATTGCAGATCTGACCCTGGAATGTGAGGAGGTTCTCAAAGGCCACTTCTCCACTACTTGGGCTATAAAAGGTGGACAGTATGTACCTTGCAGCAGGTGAGGAGGGCTGAGTCACATTGCATTTCTGAAAGGACCCACCTGTGTTCACACTATCCCTTGCCTAATATCTTCACATGTATTAAACACTCCCAAGCAGAAAGCCTCAAACAAATTGCATAGATACCCATACACCACGTGTGTTTGATCATATGTATGGTCCTAATAGAATATTTCCATCTGTGTGAGGATATCTCAGAAAAAAAATTGCTTCTAAGAATGTTGATACTGATACTGGGAATTCTAAATATTTGTGATTTAGAGGCAAAAGAAAGAGTCATCAGTAATGCCCATCCCCAGCCCTTGTAAATTTTATGTTTTCATATTAAACTTTCACATGAGTTCAGTGGGCCCATCAATTTCCTGGACACTGAGAACTGGAGAAACAGGCTTAAGCAAGGAAGATTTCAGCTGGATGAGAAGACCGTCTCGAGTGGAGAGGCAATTTGAAAACCTTGTGGCCTCACTCTCCATGTCCATACCCACAGACAAGGCTGGTCCTTCACCTTCTTGGCCCTGCTAATCCAGGAAGGGCAAAGTATGTGGGCAGCTGTCCAGGACCACAAGACAGCTACAAGACGCACTCACACAAGCATGCCCTGGGAGGAGTCGCTCCTGACTATCAATTATGATAGTCAATGAAGGGTCCCAGACAACTCCTGAATATTCTCCAGAGAACTACTGTATAGCTAGAGGCTGGAGGGTGGGCTCAATGATCTGTCCAGGTGTCTTCTGGCCTTGAAATAGATATTCCATGAAAGTTCTCAAAGTTGGGAAGAAGAGAGAGCTGGGGCATGAGAATAGAGGAGGGCAAGGGTGAGAAGGTAGAGGGTGAGATGAGGTGTGAGCAGGTCTTATAGCACACAAGGACATCACAAATTTTTAGAGTCAGTTGGAGTGAAGATTCCCATCATGGGAAGCTCTCCATGTTGGTCCCTGGTCCATGTTCTGCCAAGAACACTACAGCTCCTACATGAGTAAGAACCAAGCATAACATGGTGACAAAAACACATGGTCTGATTTTCTGGGTCTGTCTTGTGGTCTCTGGGGGCTTGACAATGATAACATTTTGGTGCAGTAGAGAGGCAGGGAAGAAAGAAGCCTTTATTGCAGGCATGGGAGAGCTGCCGAAGAGATACAAGCACCCTCTGAGGGAACAAAGGGATTAGCAGGCTTTTATCAAGTTGCAGCTGGGAGGGATTTGGGGCTGGATGAGGGGGTTGGGGGTTGTGTACGTGTTGGATTGGAGCAAACAGAACCAAGGACAGGAGTTTTATGGCTGGGCTGGGAGAGGAAGAAGGAAGTCAGGTAAATTGTTGTTTCTGGCCTCTTCACCATCTTAGACCATTGTCTTGATGGCTCAGCAAAGTTTACATGGGTAGGAGGAACCCATCAGATAAATAAAGGCAGGGACATCAGAGGATTCTTACATCTTTCAGAAGACAAATTTTCTAGCCATGGTCAATTCTGAAATTCAATAATCCAGAAACCAGGAAGCACCTCTTTACTTTGTTTTCATCGTTTTTATAGATTCTATACAGTAAGAAGTTTCAAAATGCCCCAAAAGCAGTGACCAACAATGAAGGCAGGAGGCTGGGGAGGAGGACCTCTACATGCAAACAAGAGGGACACATGGGCCTTGCCACCCCGCAAAAGGCCAGGCCTGGCCTCCCAGTTCCCTGCACTGTGCTCTCTGGAAATCTCCCATTCCTTCCTCCCATTGTCCTTGGATTCAGTTCTATTCCTGGACACATCCCTCCATTAGAGGATGCAAGTTTGTTCTTATAAAATGTCACGGCAAAGGAGGCAATAAGGTGATGAACTCGTTCTAATTTTCCCAGAGCACTTTTAGTTTTAAAGTTGAAAGTCCTGTAACCTTGGAACCTTTTTAGTCCTGGGAAAACAGAGACAGCTATTCAGCCCAGGAGTCAGGAAACATAAGCAATTATTTGAAAGCTTGGGGGCCAGGCACAAACAGCAACATTGAGTGAAAGAGTTGCTGTGGTCATGCAGTGTGAGCTCACTGGGTGAGTGGGGCCTGGGCTCCCACATCTACAGGCATCAGCCATCTACCTCCTCTGGACTCCACTGAGAAGCAGAGGTCAAGCTGGAAGCCTTCAAATAGGCCTAAGGTACAAGAGAAGAGTGATCTATAAAGAGTCTAAGAAAGAGGCAGGATTAAGTCCACCCTGGGACCTTTGTCCTGAAAGACAAAGAGGAAGCTGCTGTTCTCCCCACCAATGCCCCTTCCCTCAGGTCCTCACAGGCCCCCCTGTACTCCAGCTAACTCCTCTACTGGGGTGTCCCACAGTGCTCAGCTCAGGAGTCTCCTGATATCCACACCCCACACACCTGCCCCACTTAGACTCTAGGTACCCTTTCCTCTGCACCTGACCAGCTGGCTGGGTGAACTAACCAGAAAAACTAGTTCTCACTTGGGATCTGCTTCTGTTGTCTCCTAAACTTGGTGCCCTCCACTGGGAGTTCACGTTTGGGAGACATGAGTTAGACATGGAACAACTTCCTGGAGCATCCAGGTTACCTCAGTTTGGGAGGAAAGGCAACCTATTTTGGAAATAAGGTTGTGGAGAAAAATTTAAAATATACTTGGTTTTTAGACAAATATAGAAATAAATCAGACTTGAGGCAGTCATGTCACATCTCCCAATACGTCCCCTGCCCCCTTGTCCAACTCCAATGTGGGAACCTGTTCCTTCCCTGCTGGCCTTCTGGGCCTCATGGCAGGGCATCTGACAAACACTGGCTCAGTGTAGCCCTTCTGAGAACACTTGCAACCTGCGGCCCAAGGTGGCCCCCACTCCTGAGCAAATTAATCCATCCCAAACAGTGAGACATACACCCAAGGAGTCAAAGTCCTCTAAACTGAGCAAGCTGGGGATGGATCAAAGACAACAGAGCAGCATCTCCCAGGGGTGAAAGGCAGAGAAGTCTTCAGAACATTAATGGGTACTGTTGATGCTTGGGTCAACCACAAGAAACTTGGCATCAGGACTAGGTTGTGCCAGGGCTCATATGCACATTGAATCACTAAGGAGGGGGTAGTTTTTCACATTTCCAAAGGTACAGTGTGGTAGTGACCAGACTAAGTGTCCCAAAGGTTACTAGTCCCAAGGTTGCTGCTCCTGGCTGGGCCTCAGGTTGCACCCCAGCCTCCCTCTGTGTCCTCTTAGAGTATTTCCATCTAGCAGAGCAAAGAGGTAGAAAGACAGGCTTGGGAAGAGATAGTTTTCTGGACAGTACCATCCCATCCTTTAACACCGAGATGTAATCCCTCACATCTGCATGGGTTTCACTTCCCACACCCGAGCATATTTAACCCATCCCCAACAGTAAGACACACCCAGGGAATCAAGATCCTCTAAACTGAGCGAGCTGGGGATTGATCAAAGACAACTCAGCTGCTTCTGTGAGGTTTCATAACAGGTCTCCCGGCAAAGCTGAGACCCAACTGGCTGTGCTCCGAATCTCATTTCAATCAGCAACTCAACAGCAGGAGATGAGAATCTAAGAAGCAGAAAGGAACACCAAGATTACTGAGCCCTGGCGCAGATGGTCATGGACGAGAGAACCCAGGACTGAGAAGCAGTGTGAGGTCATGGGAAGAGGAGAGATGGGGAGGGAGATGACTTTGGTGGGCATTCCTGCTTTGCCAGGTACTGGATGTCTGGGAATGAGCCTCAGTTTCCTCCTGTGAAACGGAGATGTTGATACCTCTCTTGCTGGACTGTTGCAAAGATCAGAAAAAAAATTTAGAATCCTAGATGTAAAGATCAAGTTCAAGGAAAAAGGCATACCAGACAGCCGAGACCAGGAGAAAAGCTGGAGCACATAAATACATATGAGCCCTTCCTTTTGCCTGGAGTGAGCTTTACACCAGTCCTTTTATCTCAAAAAGCAAAGGAGAAGGGAAAATGAGTGAGTTGTAAAATTTCGTATCTGCGGGGTAAGACCAAGCTTGTTGATTTCAGCATTCATTCCACAAGCACCATGGTATCAGCAGAGAGCTGTACACACAGGTCAGTGAAACAAGAATGGGAAACCAACAACGCACTCTGCACAAGCACAGCTAACTGAGTTTTGACAAAAGTACAAAGGCAACTCACTGCAGGAAGGTTCATCTTTTCAGCAAACCGGTGTGGGAACAATTGGATGATGACAGGCAAGGAAAGAACTTTGACCTCAATCTCACACATATACAAAAGTTAACTCTAAATAGAGCACAGATTTAAACGTAGAATCAAAAAACTTTTCAGATCTGAGCAAAATAAAAGACAGACAATAGGAAGGAGGAAGATAGATGTTTCTCAAATGAGAAAGAAATCAAAAGTGGGAGACAGAGAGGGAGAGGAAGAGAGAGGGGAGGGAAAAGGAATGAAAAAAGGAATTAAGATATATTATGTATATGTGCCAACTCCACACAAGAAATGTAAACATTATGCAGTGCAAATATGTATTAATAAAAAAAAAAGAAGACTTTTAGAAGATACAGGAAAAAGCATTCAGGGACTAAGGTTTGGTGAAGAGTTCTTAGGATACCACAAACAGGATCTAGAAAATTAAAAGACTGGTAAAATGGAATCCATCAATTAAAATTTTTCTCTGTAAGACTCTTTAAGAGGTTAAAAAATAAGCTAAGAATCAGAAGAAAATATTTGCAAATCATGTATCCAACAAAGAGGCTTATATCTAACATATGTAAAGAAATCTCAAAACTCAAAGGTAAAAACAAAAATCCTATTAGGGCTGAGGATTTAGCTCAGCAGCACAAGTGCTTGCCTGGCAAGTGCAAGGTCATGAGTTCCATCCGTAGTACCAAAGGAAAAAAAAATCTACTTATAAAAGGGACAAAATCTATGGAAATTTCAAGGAAAAAGAGATCCATGTGGCTAATAAACAAATGAGAAGATGTTCCACATCACTAACCTTTAGAGAAATGCAAGATAGGAGTATGAGAAAGTGTTATGACGTATCTGCTGGAAGAGCTCAAATAAAAAGCAGTGAAAATACCAAATGCTGATAGCTTGCTTAGCTGCCCATCTCACACAGTGCTGGAACAAATGTCAGGTAGCATGGCCGGGCTAGAAAACAGTTTGGTAGCTTTGTAAAAAAACAAACACACAAAACAAAAACAACACAAACACAAACCACATATCATACAACCGAGCCAACACAATCCTGGGCATTTACCCCAAGGAAATGGAGCCGTGTATATACACACACAACAAAATCCTGCTCACAAGTGTAAAAAGCAGACTTACTTTTAATAGTTCCGAATTAGAAACAACCCAAGCATCTTTCCAGAAGTGAACATTTCAACAAGTGATGGTTCATGCACACCACAGAATATGACCCTGCAGTTTGAAAGAGCAAACTCTCGACACACGCGGCAATGTGGATAGACCCAAGGACACTGGGCAGAACAAGAAAGCCAGTATCAAGGGGGTCCCATACTGTATATTGGTGAAGTGGCAAAATGACAGAGATGGAGAACCAGTTAGTGGTTTCCAGGGCGTAGGGATGATAGTATAGATCGGGTGAGCACAGGGAAAATCTTGGCAGGGGCGAGCGAGTGCTCCTGTATCTTCAGGTGGTGGAGTGGTGTAAATAAGTCTATGCCTGTGATAAAGTGGCATAAAACCGTACACACACTTGGTAGCAATGTCAATTTCCTGCTTTCGATTATACAGTACAATTACTGCAGTTACGCAGTGTGGAACCATATGGGAGAAACTGGGTGAAGGATACACGGGGCCTCTAAATAATATCTTTCTTTTTTTCAGTTTTTAAATGTTATGTATTAACACATGCTTGTAGTGTGTAGTGTTTGCATTCCTTGCGGGGAGTTGGTAACATGTACGTAACATACCTTATTTCCTTTCTTCACCCCCTTTCTCTCCTTTCCCACCCCTTCCACCCCCTCCTTTTTGTACATGTTTGCAGTACATAAAATTTACATTTCTTCTAAAGAGTATTTATGTTATGAATCTATAACTGTTTCAAAGTAAAACTTTTTTTAATGAAAAAATAAGCCAAGCCTTGTCTAGCTGACTTGCTCCCAGGATCTGTCATGAGGGCGCTGCCCAGGAGGAATGTGCCAAGGAGACTCTGTGTGGATGCTGGGGACACAGACAAGTACAAACTCACCCGGCTCTTTCTCCATGTCATTCCTCAGCAGAAGCTGAGGGCGGAGTGGCCAACTGCACACCAGTGACCTTTGCAACCCAAGAACAAAGGTCAAGCAGAGAACCCAGACCTGCACAGGGTTTGTGGCAGACCCCACTCAGCCTTGCCTTACTCTCGGGCTTTGGGATATAATGGAAGCCCTATGCCACTCTGTGCCTCCACAGACCAGAAGAGGTTTTCAGATGAGGGCTGGGGGAGGTTAAAACCATGAGATAGGAGAAAGCCAAGCATAACGGAAAGAGAATGAATGAGGAGGAGCTGGAGCCAGGAGACTCACTATTTTCCTCTGCATGCTCCATGACTTGTGAACAGCAGAGCAAAAGACGTGAGCGAGCTCCCATCCTAACACCCCATCCTCCCATTCTGGATGTTCTCTGTAGGCAAAAAGTAGCACTGTCTCAAAGAAAGGAGAATGACGAGGAAGAGATGAGATGAGCTATCTGCATTGTGAAACATGTTCTTCCCTTTGTCCCACGTCAGTACCACTAGGAGAGAAAGTAAAAGCTAAGAGTATTATCCAGGAGGACAAAACCCCAGCAACATATGACAAGCCTAACCACCCCCCACCCAAATTCTCATCATTTTTCCTATCCCCTCCCTACGAGCAGGGCAAGGCAGGACTCTCAGGGGGCAGAAGCCTGAGAAGGAGAGCATGGGCTCAAATGCTAGAGAAATACCAGCCCTGGGAAGAAGTGGGCACATCTTAACTCATGGAGCCAGAAAAGGAATTCTTTGGCCCAGGATTCTAGTGAGCATTCATCAGGCTGTTGAGAGACAGTATTTTGTTCTGGAAATCAAGAAGTTAAGCCCAAAATGCCTCCCCACCATTGGGGATCAAAAGCCCCAGAAGTTATAGACATAGGTCAGGACAAAACATTTCCTCCATTTTTTGGTCCTCCCAGGTCAGAGGTTACCAGGGATACTCAGGCCAGACTGTGGGGTTTGCTTTTCTTTTCTTTCCCCTCTTCCTGCCCCACCCTCCATCCCCACTGGGATTCCCCCCTCCCCCGGTTGAATATACATATATGATTTCACCACACTAGAGCTTTATGTGTGTAATTTCCTCAAATTTGGCACTAGTTAGTGATCAACCACTGCTGCTATAAGATAACCTCAGTTTGGCCCAAAAGAAAGTTTCATTTTAGGGAAAAACAGACCTCATCAAGGCTGCCAGTATAAGTTAGCCACAGAGGTTCCCTCCCACCAGTACCCCCCATAAGCTGAATGAGCCTGTTTTCAATTTAGAGTTCTGGGCGCTGAGCTACTCCCTCCGACAGTGATTGTCTGAGCAGGTCCTGTGCTTCCTAAGATTTCTGCAAGCAGAGACCATAGAAATTGCCTCTCCAAAAAATTCACCTTGAGAAGTTGGAAGTGTAGCTCACAAGTGGAGAGTTTGCCTTGCCTGTATGAAGTCCTGGGTTCAATCCTATCATGAAAAAAAAATCACCCCAAGAATATATAGACTCTTTAGATAAGAGCTCTAAAGAGTGAAAGGTCATAAGCCTGTTAGCAATTGGAAGACTCCAAACTGCAGCTGCTGCACCTGGGATAGGTGTGCTCAGGAGTCCTGACCATTAGAAACAAGCACATCCGGGGTATCGCCACCTGCTTAACCAGAGGTGAGGAGTATGGTGCTATGTGAGGGCCTGGTCGCACAGAATTTGGGCCTGATCTCTTTATATGTCACCCTTGCTAGGCCGTAGGTTCACACACAGGGGGACCAGCCATACAAAGCTTTGTGTCTCCTTGTCATTAATAAAGACAATAATAGCCATCTGACAGAGCTTCAAAGAGGACAAAATATGCACACAGTATTTCCATAACTTCATATAACTCATTATTATTATTATTTGCATTACCAGTATTATTAGCTATAGTTTTTCTTAACTAATAACTGTGCATCATAGTATAGTGAAACAATAGTTCCTAAAGGATATTTGAATATACAGTCTTATTCGTTGAAGCAAGAAGTGGTCTCAGATTGGTACCAAATGTGAACAGCTCAAGTGCATTTGGAAAGCCCTTTGCTTACCCTGCATCCCATATAATCATTACTGAGGTGCACAAGGTAGGAACTGTTCACATCACTCACTTCTTCAGGTCAAGACCTGAGGCTTAGGAAAGGTGAATGATGTCTCTGTGTCACCCAGTGAACAAGTGTTTGGGGTGGAACAGAGATCTCTGCCTTTATCCCCTTCCCCTAATCCCTATGGAATATGGATCTTTTCAAGAATGTCCACAAAGTCAACTGGTTAATCTGTCCCAGAAATAAGGAACCTAGAAAAATGACAAATCCCCAGCTTGGATGTCTCCTGTTCTAAGCCACATCATAAGACACATGAAGCCCATACCCAGCTTGAAAGGTGCAGAACCACCCAGCCTCTCACTGGGAGAGGAAGTCTGCCAGACAGACCTTACTGCACCCAGGAGGGAAAGTCTTGAATGAGTTTAATTAACAGGAATCCAGATTCTAGACTTGTCTGAAAATAGCCAAACATGCCTAGCTTTAGGCTCATAAGTGAAGAAAGCTGAGATCTTCAAAACTCTTCTTAGAATTGTTGTGGATCAATAGAGGTAATGATTAAGAGGACCTGGTTTTGGAGTGTCCACAAAAGCTCTTTAACTAATATGAATGCTGAACTTTCTGAGGAGGCCAACTGGCCAGGGGCCCAGGCCACAGGCACAAATCATTGGCATGTAGGAAGTTATCTTATTTTTACAGCTCTTCAAAGAAACTGCTGCCATAAACTCATCTATTTTAGAGGCTCAAGAGGCAGGAGTAAATGGCTCGTTCTTGGTATCTCCTTATCCTCAGTGTCAGGAATCTGTTCTGGGACAACTGCTCCTCCTGCCATTCTTGGGGAAACGGGCAGGAGATCCTGCCCCCGACCCTGTCATTCCTTTCAGACCACCCAACCTCTGCTCCTACCCTTTCCTGCCATTTCCTAATTTTAAAATGTCAAATTTGCCACAATTCTTGGCTGAAACATCCCCAAACTGGTGATGTTCCACCCTTCTAACTGGTGGAACCAAAATGACACACTGCTCTCATCCAGGCCTGACCAAAGGTGAGGAGATCTGAGTGTTATTTCAAATTATCTCAGCGTTTCTGTCTTATTTGTATTCAACGGTGACAAATCAATCCAGCCTCTTATTTATCAAGGTGTAAGGAAACAGCAGAAGCAGGAATGGGTAGCCCCAGTTCCTCTGATAGCAACAGGCATTTAAGCATGTCGATGGGATCCACTCAGAACTCAGGTCTCTCTCTGGAAGACACAGGCAAGCAGCCCACGGAGGCCCCCTCCCTCCCCAGCATGATCTAGGCTCCCAAGCTGCACCCCTGGATGATTTACTCAGTTTCATCTGACTGTAACAATTGTGGGAATCGAGGTCTGCACCCTAACCCACAGCCTGACCCAAGGCACCCTGATACACAGGAAGTGTGTAGGCTCTCATTTCTTCTTAGGAGGTGCCTGGTTCAGGACCTCTCGAGCACTGAGTACGGATTCAACCAGTCCAGGTCCTCCAGGACAACTGAGAGAGGAAAAGCCTTTTAACCTCAGGGGAAGAGCTGTCCACATCTGTCCTTGCTGGCTCCCATTAACTTGCCAGGCCAGAAGCACCTGCTTGGACAATTTTGAGCGAACCACGAGGGTCACTGCTTCCTTGGAGCCATCTGCAGACCAGGAGAGCTGGTCAGGGAAGACCTGCCTCAGGCACCTTTGAGGAGGAAATCTGTTTTGCTGGGGAGTGGTCTGGCATTTAGTTTAGCTGTCTAAGGGCCCGCACTGCAAAGCGTGAGGTTGTGAGTTTAATACCAAGTACAAAAGAAAACAACAGCAAAAAACAAAACACAGTCTGTTTTGCTGGGGAATTCTCGATTTTATCAGGTAGCAAGATCTAGAACAAGATCAAAGCCTCAGGAAGTAAGAGAGACTTCATTTCTACCACCCGCTCCTGCAGGAAGCACAAGGCACCATCCCATGGTGTCCACAGCCAGTCCTCCCGAGTCGTCGATTTAGACACTTCCAAGTCCACGCCACCAACGGAGTAACAGTCCGCAGCAGACAGACCAAGGGTTCCTCCAACCAAAGACCCGGACAGTTCCCTCAGCTGCCGCCTCGCCTCCGCTCCGCACAGGGACATTCGTGGTCCTGTTGCCTGCCCCGCTGAGGGCGCGGGAGCACACACGCAAGTGCACACGTTCACAACCCTCTCGCCCTGTCTGGCCCCGGCGACCGACCCGGAGCTGGGCACCCACGGCGCAGGAGGAAGCCGAGCTCACAAGTGCCTCCCGGGCCCCCGCGACGCGGACGCCCGCGTCCCGCCGAGGAGGGTGCGCTGTGCCTCGAGGGTGCGCTGTGCCTCGATGGCGCGGCGCGCTCTGCTCACCTTAATGTTGCCGAAGACGGCGCGGGAACAGCGGCCGGCTCGGCCCGCGGAGGCGCTGCTGCTCTGGCGCGCGCCGAGCTCGGGCAGGAGCCCCATGGTGGCGGGCGGCGGCGCTGCGCGGGGGCCACGTCCCCTGGGTCCCGCGGTGGTGGCTGCAGGCCCGAGGCGCCCGGGGTTGGCGCGGCCGGGAGGCGGCTGCTAGGAGGCGCGCGATGCGGAGACTGAGCGAGACAGTGTGCGCCCAGAAGTTTTATAAGTGGCCGCCGCCGCCGATGATGAAACGCGTTCCCCCTCCTCCTCCTCCTCCTCCTCCTCCTCCTCTTCCTCCTCCTCCTCGGTGTCAAAGACGCCGCGAGCCCCCGCCCCCTGCGCTCGCGGACAGGTGTCCCGGGGCTCCTGCGGCGTCCGCGCCGCCAGAGCCGGCAGACATTGCGCGCTCCCGGGCGCGACCTCGGTTCGGACCAGCCCAGGAAGAGGTCCGGCCTGCTGGGAGAGGTGGGGGTGAGGGGAGGCGGACCCCAGCGGGGCAGATGGTGGCTGGAACGGGCAGTGGGCTGCCTGCAGGCGAAGGTGAGCGCGGGGACACTCGCGGGCGGGTGACCAGACGACACCCGGGACAGGAGGTCTGGGAAGGGCTGGAAGAGGGCCGAGGAACACTGCGGGCAGCGGGAGCCAGCGGGTGGCAGGGATTCAGGGTTCTCGAGCGAGCGGAGGTGAGCCCCGGCACCCCGCCCGACGCACTCGGGGAGATTTACGCAGCCGGTCTCTGCTTGTTTGCACTCGCCGCAGCAAACCTGGGCCCTCAGTTCCGGTGATGGCTCGGAGACTCTCTGAGGCTCTGTTTGTGCTGAAGACTGATTTATATTTAAACTGCTCTTTGCGCTGGCGAGGGGGCGGGTAACAAGGTGGAGAGGTGGGGGCCGCCCCTGGCTGGGCCCAACTCTCTGGATCTGGGCCAAGGTAAACTGCATGTGCTGTCAAGTGTCAGCTAGACTGAGACTGGCCTGGAGTATGGTGGGGGACAGTAGGGTGGGGCACTGGACAAATGGGATGCACCCCTTTCCCAAGCTGACCTTTTTCCCAAGCTGGGAAGAACGGTGAATTTATTTTTCCCTAAGAATTTTTTTTTTAACCACCAGGACTGCGAGCTCCGAGAAGAAAAAGAAGGTGCAGTTTTCCCAGAGAAGGGAAGAGGTGCTCTGCCAAAAGCAGCTGCTGAGAGGAATCCAGTGAGGAGGCATCCTTCCAGCTTCTTAACTCCACTCGCCCTTTGCACAGCGGATCCCTCCAAGGCCACCGGAGCCAGCGGAGAAAAAGACGCCCCTCAATATCCAGGAAGTTTCAATTTAGACAAAGGCCACGGGATGATAAATCCTGTAGGCTTCTTATTTCAGCCAGGGCCTGATGCCTTTCTTGGCCTGACCTGGTCTACTTATGTCCAGGGGCTTCTCCTGTCCACCCATGGTCAACCCATGGGCTTGGGACAGCAGCATTCAGAAGCTGTGGAGGAGAAGGTGCTGCTGATCATTTCACTCTTCTGCAGAGAGAGATGCACATGGAAGGCTTTGTAAGACCCTGCAGGGGCTCTAGACCCAGAGCAAGCATCAACTTCAGCTCACTGTCCCATCCACTTGGAGGACAAGGACAGCCACCACCACAAAGTACTTGATGTGTCTGGTCACTGACTGCGGAACTCTGATGGTCTGGGCCAGCTCCTCCACTGTGCACCTATGATAACTCCAACATTAATCCTAAGTGATTGGTACTGTTACAGTCTGCACTTTATAGACGAGAATGCTAGAGAGGCCAATTAAAAATTGGCTGAAAGCCATACAGCAAATACATGGTGCTACTGGGCCCTGAATTCATTCTGCCTGACTCCAGAGTCTGGACTTGTAGCATCTGAAAAGCCATCTAGTCTAGCAGCCACATTGCACATGTAGAGCCAGGGTCACATGCATGTTAGGGCCACTACGACTGGAAGTTCTTCCACAACTCCTGGTCTTAGAGTGGCCCTCTAAGAAGAATCCCAAGGATGTCTGCTCTGTTAACCTTGCCCTCTATCTGCCCTCGGGGCCAGCGTCATCTCCAAAGGAAGGCCTCTTCAGAAATGCTACCAAGTGGAGTTTAGCTAAACTCATTGAAGTTTCAACCAAAGTAATTCGCAATGAGAGGTCTGCCAGTAGACAGTGCTTGGGTCATGACCGAGGCCCCTTCAGGATTCCTTAGTGTGAGGCTTTCATTCCCATGGTTGGCTCTCTGTCACCAAACATCTGATCCACCTCCAAGAAGACTAGAAACAGGAAGGGGTTTGTCTTGCATAAAAACATAAAATCATCCCTGCATACACAGATACACAGGTGCTTTTCCTTAAATCTTACTGGCCACCCCTAAGTCACATAGATGCCCTCTGCACATCTCACAAAGAAATATAGGGGTGCACAAGCTAGATCCTCGGAGTCATCACCAACCCCTCCCTCCCTGATACATGAATGGCCTCTCTTTTCGGTATATTCAGATTCAAGAAGCTTGAACAAAATTCAATTTCTGTTAGGAAAAGGGGGAGAAAGGATATGGTGTCTTCAACTTTCAGTGTCTACACTTAAAGAAATCCATTTCCTTAAAAGCGCACCCCAAGAATCTGTCTCCCAGACTTTCTATCCTTTGATTTTTAGCAAATATTTCCTAGTGCTAGAAAAATTAAAAGTTAAAAAACAAAACAAAAAAAAACCCAAGCAAATCTGGTCTCAGGGTGGGGAGGTGAGAAAACATCAGAGGAATGTGGAGAGCTACTGTGCTCAGTCCCTACAGGAGCACAAAAGAAGGGCCCCAACTCAACTGGAGCAGCAGGAAGACTGCTGGGAGAGGTGACTGTCCAGTGTAGCTCAAGAAGGATGCTGGAATATGGAGCATTGTGCTAATGCCAGATGTTCTGAACAGCTGCTGACCTGGGCTGATTTGCCCTCCCTGGACCTCTCTGACAGCCAGGTAAGAGAGGCATGGGGAAGCCTGTGGACCAGCAGCTGTGAGTGGGTTGGTGGTGGCAAAGAGAGAAAAGCTCAAGAATAGAGAATGGAGAAAGCATCCGTGTAAAAGTGAGGGAGATGTTGGTGACAATTCCTAGGATCTGGCCTGTGCAACCAGCATGCCTACTCCTGCTAGAGGGTACCCTGGAGGATCTGTAGCAGGTGGGGGTTCCCAAGGACTTGTTTTGAGTTCAGACAGCCTGGACCACAGGCAGGTGAGATGTGCAGTAGGCATCCAGTCCAATAACTAGCTAGATCCTGGGCTTGGGGATTCCCCACACAGGTGGTGGCTAAACCTTGAGAGGGAAATGAGTCTGCCATCAAGAATGTATTGATAAGTAGGTTCAGGATGGGTCCCAGCAACATCAGGAGTGGCCCAAGTGTCGGAACCAGAGAGGAGGAAGTAAACCAGGGGAGGGGAGTGTTCCTAGCACACAGAGGTAGTATTTCTAAGAGAAGGGACAGATGCCTACCCAGGTTGCAGAGACTTGAGGACAATTGCTGGGGTGGCAAAGACTGGCACTGAGGACCTTAACAAAAACAGTTAGTGGTGTGGAAACGGGGAAGATTTTGTAAACTGAGGAGTAACTGAAAGGCAAAATTGCAAGCACACAGTAGACTCCTACCTTTATCACCACAGATCACACTAAGATAACATGGGTGGTGGCTGAGGGCACAGACCTGGCAATCTGACAAAGATGCTGCCTTCCCTTTATGCCACCTGTGTCCCATTAGACAGCTGGCTTCACCTTTACCACCCTTAGTGCCTCCTTTGAGGTGAAGGTACTTGTGCAATTGTTATAAAGTGTGTACAAAATGATTGACACGTACAAAGTGCCTGGGACCTGCCGAGGGCCAGGGCCAGGACCAGAGAGGGCCAGGACCAGCGACTGTTGCTGCAGTGGTTGGTGGCGTTGCTGTTTGCAAACTTCACCTGGAGCCTTTTACTCTAGCTCAGCTGTGTGCCCCTTGATGCTGATGCTTCTGTGTCAGTGTTCTTTGTTTCCCCAGTTTGGTCTTGATGTTTTAAAAATATTTCTTTCAATAGAATTAAGTGGAAATGAATTTCAAAAAGATCGCAGTGCCTGAGGCAGACCTCCATAGCTTTCTGTCAAAGCCCACCCCAGAGGCCTCAGCCTTGTCTGCTGTCACTGATGTCTTAGCCATGAACACTGTCTACTACCACAGCAGCTGATGAAAGTCTCTTGGACAATTTGGATACCCAGATGTCAGCATACATTAACTCTGTCACCCGGCTCCTTGAGTGCCAGCCAACAACAGGTGTGGAGGCCAGGGAGTTCCCTGATGACTACCTGTTCTCTAGGGCCTCTAGGGCCAAGAGCTCCATCTCTTTGTGACTGTCATCAATAGGGCAGCTTACTTCCCTTTTTAGGCACCCTGGATACCTCTATATTTTTATTTGACAAATACATGGTGCTAATAGTCTTTGCTGGGTACTGGTATATTAATTCATTCAATCTACAAAACAATCCAGCAAGAGCAGTTACTATAATTAGTGTCATTTTGCATTTGGAGAAACTGAGGCACGCATATATTAACTGGGTCACATAACTGGTAAGTGGCAGAGTCTAGATGCAAACTCAGACAGCCTTGGTAGAAAATCTAAACTCTGAGGACCCTTGCTGAAAAGGAACCAAACCACAGCATGCGGGCAGACCAAGTCCAGTGCCCACCTGCAGGATGACCCTTCATGGGTGAGAAGCCCGTCTTAGTTTCTCTCCTACTTGGGTGCTCTCAGGTCTTCCTTCCACTCTCAGGGATGCAGCCTGGGCTGCTGGTACCCTGCCTGGCCTGATGAAGTCTCCCAGAGAGCCCCAGAGGCCAGGCAGGCCCCACAGGTCTCTTTCAAGAACTGCTATCCTGCTCTTCCCTCTGGGCTTTCTCTCCGTCCAGCATGGGTTTCCAGCAGTACCTTTTGCATGCCTTCTGTCCCCCACCCGACCCTTCCTTCTGCAGCCTCAGTTTCCCCCTCTAGCCCCCCCCACCTGAGAAACTGCAGTGTGGCATGGGAGGAGCATCGGAGCACCAGGGTGTTGTCCTACCTGAACCTCAGCTGCTCTACATTCACCCCTGGATGCTCAAGGGCACTGCCCATGTGCTGGGGTTTCCATGGCCTCCTCTGATGACTTTCTCAAGGTCTGGTTGTGCTGGTCTAGCTTCTGGTCTTACTCAAGAAAGATCACTCACTGATTTGGCAGGAAAAGGAGCGACTCTCATAGGCCTCGCCCCTCCCATGTCCACTCCCTCTGCAGCCTCCTCCCTAGGGGCGGGAGCCCCAGTCCAGCCCCAGTGCAGCCCCATCTGTGCTGCACCACTGGGGTTCATGTCATAGCGGGTAAAAGTCAGTAACCCCTGGGGAGCAGAGTTTCTGCCTCTATCTGAATCTTGCTGTGACCACTCTGTAGACTTTCACTGAGCATCTCAATGGCCTGGGGGCACTGGCCATCTTGAGGTTGCTGAGCCAATAGAAAACCACAACCTCTCTGCCATGATGCTTGTTTTTAAACTGCTTGATAATCTCTATATGACACTGTTTCAAAAGTAATTTACTGTGTTTTATTTCTACTGGGAAAGATAAATAAATGTATGTTGAATTTACCTATCATTCCACATCATGATTTAAATTTTGCTGAATTATCTGCTTTCTCTAATTCTTTTTCATAAGCATAATTTTAGTTAAAACCACTGGATAGTGTTAGTACCTTACATTTTACAATCTGCATCATTCTATTCTTCTTCAGCATCTGTTGAATAGCTCTATGGGCAACCAGGAGATAGTAAAACCCTCTGCTGGTGTTGAATGTCAGGAATATCTGTAGCTTTCATCTTTGACAAAGTGACTTGATGGACAATTTTTTTTGTAAAAAGCCTTTTGCACTAGGACTAATTGCCTGCAGTGTAATTAATAAGTTCAGTGAGTTTGAACACTTTCAGATATTTCTCTCTGTGCTATTCAAAGTAATTTCTCTTGCTGTGTTTTCACTGTATAGGTTCCTCCTTTCTCATGGTGATACCTTCTTGGCCTCTATAGCAGAAGGAGTGGTGTGATCATACCAGCTACAAAGAACCTCCTTTTTACTTCCCGGCACTTTTCAGGGTTTGCCTTGTCCCCAGCAGTCCAGAAAAAGCTCTAGAGTTCAGAAAGCCTCACCAATCTATTTTACTCCCAGGCACCTTGAGGCTAATCAAGGGTGTAATGGGGCGTGGTTACCTTTCCGGGTTCTACCTCCTATCCCAGTTCCAGAGAAGGAAGTTAGTTGGACACCTTGTGTGGTCACTACCCCAGCAAGAGCTGGATCCCGCTGGACTTCATGGTCCACAAGAGGAGGGGGCTACCCTTGTTCTAGCCTAGTGCTGTCAACTTACTAGTGACCTCAGGCAAGTCCTTTGACCCCTTCGTGTAGCTGTGGTGAGGAGTGGATTGGTCTCACAGCTCTCAGTAATGATCACCATTACTGGTGGTGGTGCTTTCTCCTGAATTCAGCAATGCTTCCCTCTTGGTCCCCTGTCCCCCTGTAGCTAGTCCCCATTTTTCTCCTTAGGAGGTCTTGCCTTGTCCGTGTCTAGATGGGAGCTAAAGCTGGTATAGACTCTTCCCAGACCCCAACGATCTCCTCTCTTCCCTGAAACTTCTCCTCTAAGAGTCGCAGTTCTAGTCCCTGAATGCTGGGCTTCTTCCTCAGGAGCCCAGACATCAGGCACTGTCTTAGGGACAGCATGTACACAGGCACACATGTGCCTCCTCTGGCAGGCTTTCTTGGCACCCTGCCTTATCCCTTGTCCACAGCAGGGTAGAGCCTTGGGAGCCCTCGAGAGAAGGAGCTCTGAGCATCTCTGTGCAGGTTCTGTACTCCCCTCAACACCTGATTCACTTGTATGCTCATTCCAGGGCAGGTGTCCGCTGCCTGTGTCTTATCCCCGTCCCTGATTCTAGTCCTGGGCTCCTGTTCTCCTCTGACCGCAGTTCCTCAGTCTTGCCTCTTGGAGTCTCTTGTCTTGCACCCCTTTTGTGGTTCAGATCTGTAGCCTCCTCTCTTTCTACAAAGGCCTCAGGCACCCTGTTCCCCACCATGCTGCCTGTTCAGCATCCTAGCTGTGGTGCCCAAGGGAACCAAGCTCTGTTTCTCGCTCCCCCAGGGAAAGGGAGTGCACGGACTCCCTTTTGTGCACACGCCCTCTTGCACTGTTTGGATTGACCTCATATCAGGTGGTGTGTGAGCCTTCAGGGCAGGGACCAAGTGCAAACAAAAGAGCAGATAGCAAGATGCCACTGTTGGAGATCTGTGGGAAGAACTTGCCTCTTCTTGTGTTTCAACTTCAAGGTCTGGTGGGAGACACATGAACTATGAATCTTTCTTCCCAAGCTATCAAAGCCAGAGCCCAGGATGCTGAGAAAAGACACAGAGTAACTCCCAGCTGTAGGGTTCAGCTGCCTCCTCTTCTGCTGCTCTGTGCCTTCTCTCTGTCCGGTGCCTGCCCTTGCCCAACCTAACTCTCCCAGGCAGCACTGGTCTGCTTTTTCAACTGTAAATATTGGGCCTATAAATGCTCCATCAACTGGGTCTGGGTCCGTAACACTGTAACACACCCTGGTCCTAAGCTATACACAGTGTACTGAGTCACTTGGCAGGTCGCTGGACGCCTCCTCCCACGTCATGGTCACAGAGAGGGAGCGCCGGGGGTGTGGTCCTGTTGCAGGGGATTCAGGAAGAGAATGACATTGGCTGGCAAGAGAGGAGGCTGGGAAGACTGACCACAGAATCCCGACTGGGCCACACTGGGCTGTGGAGAATGAGCCTCCCTAGCTCTGAGAACCTCACTGTAGCCACAGTTGTAGAAATGATGGTCTATGTGGTGGGTGTCTGCCATTTGCCCCTCTTCAGATTTTCTCCTGTGGTCAAAGCAGCCTCACTGTCCTCTGGGGTATCACTCCTCTTCTCTTTTGGGGTAGGAAGCCTAGGTGGGCCAAGGTAGGGGCAGGAGGACATTGGCCCATGCCTGGCTGCTCAGCCATTTGATGGAGTAATGGGGAAATATGCTGTGACTTGGGGTTGCCAGCAGTGGGGCACCTCTCTCAGTGTCAGAGTCTGGGGAGTCTTGGGAGAATCTATCCCAAGATGGGGCCACTGGAGGAGTGATAGTGTGGGACCAAGGTCACTGAGACCTTTGACCTTTAGGTTCTGGGTCCTACTGGGCCACTGCATCTGGACTTTGCAATTCTATAAGCCAATAAATTCCCTTTATGATTTAATTTTTGTTGAGCTGGATTTCCTGTTGCTGGCTTCTGCAAAGTTCTGATGATTCCAATAAACCAGGATTTGGACAACCACAGGCAATTCATGTAGAGGCCTCCCTAGCCAGCATCTCGCTTCATATGACAGCTGGTTGTTATCTCAATTTCAAAGGGAAATTAAGGTTAGAGAGTAAAGGTTTGTCTATCCCTGTGACAGGTTAGTGTGATCCAGCACCCCAGTCTTCTGAATACAGACCTTGTCCGATAGGGTCTCCTGTATCAAGCAGACACTAACCCCCTCTGGGATAAGCCCCTGGTAGCTGAGGTGGCTAAGAGGGCAGAGCAGAACTACCTGGCCTTATAGGGAGATGGCTGAGTTGCACAGGGCTCCAAAACTTACAGAGAAATACCTCCATGAGATGTAGACAGCCACTAAAAATTACGCTTGTGAAGAATTTATCATAAGGAAAACATCTATGTCATGTCTCAAATAAGACAGATTTATATATTATATTGTATATAATAATTGCAATTGTGGTTTTCAAAAAGCAGTTGCATAGAACAAAAGATTAGAAGAAAATGATTTCTGGGAAGATGGCAGAGTGGTAAACAAAGAGCAAAGAAACAGACAAAGGCAAACGAAGTGGGCAGTGAAGTAGAACAAGTTCAGAGCCACCCACCTGGACTTTCTGAAGTAGTAACAGCAGAAATAACAATGAGTCCCCACAAAAAGTCATATCAGAAATATTTTCTCACATCACTACAAAGATGGTGACAATACTGAAGGACATGGTTAGTGACTCCAGAGGAGATACAGATAAAAAAAAAATATAGAGGAGCTTAGGAAAATTATAGAAACCATGCTAGGAGAGAAATAGAGCCCATGAAATAAAGCAGATACCCAGGAGATTAAAATTTCCATTGCCCATAGAATGAGCCAATGTGAGAACAGGATATCATATACAGAAAACAGAATTGTGGTTAGTGATCATGAAAACAAATATTTCTTCAAAATAGCAAGGGACTACAAAAAAATCAATCCAATAGCTGCTAACAGATACAAAGAAGAATGACATAAGCTTGATCAGAGTCAACAAAAGGCAGGAGATTATTGCAAATAACAAAAAAAATCTGTTCACAGAAGTAAAGACAAAAGACTTCCCAAGTGTGGAAAAATAAGTTGGCATACAGGTAAGTGAGGCATATAAAACTTCAATTAGATACGTTTAAAAAAATACTACACCAAGGCATATAATAGTCAAGATTCCAGAAATTCAGTACAAGAACAGGATATTAAAAGCTGTTAGAGAAGAGAAACAAATCACCTATAAAAGAAAGCCCATCAGAATCATAGCAGACTTCTCAATAGAAACCCTTGAGGAAAGGAGAGCTTAGAGTGAAGTGTTTTAAGCCCTGTAAGAAAGCAACCTCCAACCCAGATTGATGTAGCCTGAAAAACTATCTTTTAAAATTGATGGAAAAATAAGATACTTCCATGACAAAAAAAAAAAAACCTACAGAAATTAATGACCACCAAACTGGCACTCCAAAGTGTTCTGAAGGACATTTAGAAATAAATAACAAGGACTACAACTACATTAACCCCATAAGATTGAATCCACCAGGCAAGGCAAGTAATTAAACAGAAGAGAGGAGACAACAGGAAAATAACATGACAAGGATAAGGCAATACATATCAGCTATAATCATCAGTTTAAATAGTCTCAACTCACCAATCAAAAGAAACAAATTGGGAGAATGGATCAAGAAGCAAGATTCAACAATATGCTGCATAAAAGGAACACATTTAATTCAAAAAGAAATTCATAGACGAAAGTCAAGGAATGGAAAACAATACTCCATGTGACAGGAACATGGAAAAAGTGGAGGCAGCTGTTCTATTTGAAGAAAAAGTAGATTTCAAGCCAAGACTGATTAAGAGAGACAAAGAAGGTCACTACATCCTTGTGAAGGGAACAGTCCAAGAGGAAGAGATAACAATCATAAATATATATGCATCAAATACCAGTGCACCAGCAATATAAAACAAGTATTAGCATGCATGAAAAGTCAAATAAGCACTAGTACAATTGTAATAGGTGACTTCAAAACCCCACTGCCACAAATACATCAACTAGATAAAAAATCAACAAATAATATCAGAACTGAACCAAACTTTTGAACAAATGGACTTAATAGATATTTATAGAGGGTTCCACCCCACACATTACACACTTTTCTCATCTGCACACAGGACATTCTCCAAAATAGACCACATTCTAGCTCACAGAACATACTTAAGTAAATGTAAAGGAATTTTAGTTATCTTAGGCATATTATCAGACCATAGTGCAATGAAATTGAAAATCAATGGCAAAAAAGTCACAAAAGCTAAATAAATTCATGGTAATTAACACTTTTCTGAACAGCCAATGATTCTAGGCAAAACTAAAGAGAGAATTAGACAGTTTCTACAATTAAGCAATAATGCCAATACAGCATACCTGAACTTATGGTATGCAATGAAAGCAGTCCTATGCGGGACATTTGTAGCAGTGAATTCCCATATTGGAAAAACAGTGAGCTCAAAGAAACAACCTATTTGAACTTCAAGCTGCTAGAAAAAGAATGAGTCAAACCCAAAGCTTTTGCAAGGGAGGAAATTGTAAAGACCAAAGCAGAAATGAATGCAACTGGGATTAAGAAAATAATACAAAGAATCAATGAATTAAAAGGTTTGTTTTTTGAAAGATTAAATAAAGTTGGTAAACCTTTAGCCAATCTTATCAAAAAGAAGGAAAGAAAAGGCTCAAATCCATGCTGTTAGGAATAAAAAGGGTAAAATCACAACAGATCCTGCAGAAATCCAGATCACCAATATCTACTTCAAGAATTTGTATTCTAATAAATATCTGTATTCTAAAACAGAAGAAACAGACAGATTCCTAGATGCATGTGAATTACCAAAACTGAACCAGGAAGATATAAAAAATTCTAAAAAAATCAATATCAGTCAATGAAATAGAAGACGTAATTTAAAAATCTACCCACAAAGAAAAGCCCAGTCCCTGATGGATTCACTGTTGAATTCTACAAGAAATTTAGAGAAAATCTAGTGCCACTACTTTTTAAACTCTTTAATGAAATTGAAAGGGATGTAATACTCTCAAATTCAATCCTTGAAGCAAGCATTACCCTGATAGCAAAACAAGAGAAGAATGAAACCAAAAAAGAGAAATACAGAGCAATCTCTCTAAGGAACATAGATGCAAAAATCCTCAGTGTGATACTGGCAAACAAAATGCAGGAAGTCATCAAGAAAATTATACACCATGACCAAGTATGATTCATCCCAGGGATGTAGGGATGGTTCAGCATATGCAAATCAACAACTGTAATACACCATATTAACAGAGCCAAGATAAAAACCATATGATTGCCTCAATAGATGCAGAAAAAACATTTGGAAAAGTCTGGCACCCATTCATGATAAAAAAAAAACCTGCAGAAAATTGGAATAGATGGTCTATATCTCCATCTGATAAAAGCCATTTACAACAAAGCAACATCATAGTAAATAAAAAAAAAATTAAAGCTTTTACTCTAAAGTGAGGAAAAAAACTAGGACATCCACTGTCACTACTATTCAATATAGTTGTGGAAACATTAGCCAGAGTGATTAGACAAGAGAAAGAAATAAAAGGAATAAGGATAGAAAGGAAGAAGTTCAATTAACATTATTTGTGAATGGCATGATACTCTATAGAAGTTCCTTTCCCATCCTTGTTGCAGTCTGAGAAATTTAAATTTGTAATTCCATGGAAATGTTATTGGAATTCCGGTGAGTTAATTCCAATCTATCACTTCCAGTGCAACCCATCGTGAGAATTAAGACACTAATACAAATTTCTAATTATGGTGCAGGTATGGTGCAGAGGGCAGACAAGGGGTCCTGAGTGTGACCAGGATGAAGGTTTATCAGAATAAAGGCCTCAACCCAGGGCCTAACCCAGATTTTATTAATTAGTCAGAAAGGGAGTGGCTTGAGAGAGAGTGACTGTGCTAATGGCAGGAGGAACATGAGTACTATGAGCTGGGCTAAGGAGGAGGCCTGAAAGTCCCTCTGTAATATGCAGAGAGAAGGATATGCAGACAGACCAATCTGCATAACACAGCTGAGGTAGCACTGCATGTTTAGGCAGCAGTGCTTGAGCTCTGATGTGCAAACTTTTTCTGCCCTGAGACCTCATTTCTGCCCTGGGAGCTTAGAGCCTTTTATCTTGAGGCTCAAATCAGTTGACAGCCCTGGAGTAGTGGCTCTGCTATCCCACCTGGCTCAACCATGTTTAGGGAGACACTGTGGCAGGAAAATAGTAACTGTCCTAACTTCAAAGATTATGCATCAGCATCTCAGCCAGCCCTATTTACATTGCTTAGAGCCAACTGAAGGGAAAAGGAAATAGCTTAGCAAGCTCTGTCCTTATCAGCACATGGAGATAGGGCCAGGTTTAGTCACAGTGGGGGTAATTGCTTTTTATTCCAGGAGAGTGGTCCAGGTGGTCTTCCACACTACTCTGCATAGGAGACCCTAAAAACTCCACCAAAAGACTTTTTTTTTTCTTTTGGTACTGGGGATCAAACTCATGACTTTGCACTTACCAGGCAGGTGTTTATGCCACTGAGCTAAATCCTCAGCCCCAAGACTTCTAGATTTAATAACCAGATTCAGTAGCATAGCTGGATATAAAATCAGTAGCATTCTCGTATACAAATAACAAACTCACTGAGAGAGAAATTAGGGGAACAACGTGTTTCACAATAGCATTCCCACCAAGATGGAATACCTAGTAATCAATCTCACAAAGGAAGTAAAAGACCCTTACACTGAAAAATACAGTACTCTGAAAAGGGAGATCAAAGAGGATATCAGAAAACAGAAAGATAGCCTTTGTTCTTGGATAGAAATATAGTAAAAATGGTTATACTTCCAAAATAGTTATACAGATTTAATGCAATCCCAATCAGAATGTCAGTAGCATATCTTACACAATTAGAGAGAACAATCCTACAAATTCATTTGGAACCAAAAGAGACCTAGAATAGCAAAGGAAATTCTGGGAAACAAAGGCAAGGCAGGAGAAATCACAAATGTTGACTTGAAATTGTACTACAAAGCTACCGTAATAAAAACAGCATGGTATTGGCAAAACAGGAGAAAACAAAACAAAACCAAAGATCAGTGGAACAGATTTGAAGAATAAAAACAGTTCTAAACACATTCAGTCACCTTATCTTTGACAAAGGAACTAAATACTTTCACTGGAAGAAAGATATTCTCTTTAATAAGTGGTGCTGGAAAAACCGGCTTTCCACGTGCTGATTAAAGATTAAAATTAGACCCGTATTTTTCTCTGTGCACTGAAATAAAATTGAAACAGATTGAAGGCCTAAATAAAACAGAAACACTAAATCTGCTGGAAGGTAGAATAGGTAGAACTCTTGAAGATATTGATGTAAGCAAAGATTTTATGAACAAAACCCTGATCACACAGGAAATATCACAAAGAATCAGCAACTGAAATCTCATCTTATTAAAAAGCTCTTGTACAGCAAAAAAAACCACTCAGTGGAACAACAACCCACAACATGGGAAAAGTATTTTGCCAGCTGTTCCTAGACAAAGAACTAATATCTAAAATGAATAAAGAACTAAAAAAAAAAAAAAATCAGACTCCCAAATTTAAAGACCCAATCCAAAAATGGGCATCTGAAATAGACACTTTCCAACCAAAGAACTAGGAATGAAAATAAATATAAATTTATTATATAAAACATAATAAATATACATTTATAATTATTTAATAGTCACTTATTACAAAATATAATAAATATAAATTTATTATATAAATGCAAATAAATATATGAAAAATATTCAATACAACCAGTCATTCAAGAGATGAAAATTAAAACAACATTGAGATTTCATCTCACTCCAGAAAGAATGACTATCATCAAGAAATCAACTAATAATCAGTGCTAGCAGGGCAGAAGGAAAAAAGGAACACTGCTCCACTTTTGGTGGGGTTGTAGACTGGTGCAAGCACTGTGGAAATCAGTGTGATGACTCCTCACAAAATGAAAACTAGAAGTTCCATTTGACACAGTTATTTCCCTTCTGGGTATCGTCCCAAAAGAATTGAACGCATCATGCCCCAGTGATTATATGTGCACCCATGTTTATAGCAGCACAGTTTGTAACAGCTAAATCTTGGAAACAATCCAAATGTCGATGAACTGATGAATGCATTATATAAAGATTTTTTACATAATTGAGTACTATGCTCTCATAAAGAAAGATAAACTTGAGACACTTCTAGCTAAATGGATACATCTTGAGACCATACTCTCGAGTGAAATATGTTGAACACCCATGTTTAAGTACCATATTATTTCTCTAGTGTGAGAATCTGAAAGTGTAAATAAAGACCAAAATGTATGATATTGGGAAATAGGAAAAAACAAAAGTTCAAATGAGGAATGGAACAAGAGGGAGGGGAAGGAAGAGAGGAACAAGGAAAAAGAGTATAGAAGGAAAAATGGAAACAAAGCTTCTGGAAATAAGGAGGGGAAGAGGGGTTAAAGGGAGGGGAAGGAAAGGGGAAAAAAGACCCAAGATGTATCATGTACAGGTACAAATTCCCCATGAAGAATGTTGTCATTACATATATTTAAAATGTACCAATAACATAAGAAAGGGGAAGAATTAGAAGAAAATACAGTGAAATGTTAATGGAGATTATCTCTCCATGATAAGGATGTTTCTATAATTTTATTTTTCTATGTATAATTTTTATGAAAAATATTATTTTATACTAAAGTAAAATCTAATAAGCTTTATAAAAAATTAGAGAAAGGGGAAACCACCTGATCACATAGTAGTTTTTCTGAAAGTACCAGTTGCAGAATGGAAGCCAATCATTTGGAATCCTGTATCCAGCTGGGTGTCCAGAAAGAGGCACCTGCCTTTGCCCTGCCTGGACACCTCCCTGGCTGGAGATGTGGATGTCACTTCTATCTGCTGTTGCTTTTGTGTTCTGTTGGAGGGCACAGGAGCAATCTCCAGTGCTGATGTCCCAGTCCCTGTCTCTGCCAAAATTCACACTTCTTCTCTGCCTTCCTGTGAGAGGTCAGCCCCTGGGAACACTCATTAGCCAGAAGCACTGTGGCTCCCGGCTTCCTCTCCTGGGCAACACAGCCCATCCTTACTGGATCCTGACTAAGCACTGGACTCTTCTGCACAGGGCCCCCTCACAAAAGTTATGGGGAAAGGCTAGCCACAAGCTGTTGGTCACAGGGGCCTAGTGAGGGGCTGAGCTGGAACTTGAGAGGCAATCCACCCAATTCCAAAATCCACTGGCTACACTGTGACATTGGCTCTAACCCAGGACATTCCTGGGTGACTTGTTCATTTGTCCCTTTCACAAATATTTACTGAGCACCTGCTATGTGCATAACATGATTCTTATTTGCACAGGAGACACGGAGGAAATCTGATACACCGGCAATCCCAGCAACTCATAACATGGCTCAGTGACCTCCTGGGGGGCAAATGTACTTCCTGGTTGTGTAGAGATTCCAGTTTTATCTGTACCTCTTTTCTGATTCATGCTTTGTAATTTCTATAAGTTTTACAATATAGATATACCATATTGCAATAGTACACACAAAGCACAGAAAACATAGATGATAAAGCTCTGATCCTTTCCATTTCTCACTTCACAGCCCGTGACTACCTGCTGCTAGCAGTTCCCGGCACCTTTCCCTAACCCACACTCTAGCTGCTCTTCAAACCTGGTACCCGGGGCCCTCTCCACCTCCCGCCTGGACAGCTTGCAGCTACATGCATCACTCTCTCTCCCTGCATCACCACATCCCCCTGCTCATGCATCTTGGAGTCTGCCATGGCGTCGCCCCCACCCTCACAGTCAAGCAGTTGCAATACAGTCGTTCTGCTGACGCGCAGTTTCACTTTCTGTGGTTTCGGTTACCTGCAGTCAACCCGCATCATCAGAGCTTGATGATTAGTCAGATTAGTGGCTGCCAATGCTCCCTTGTAGTGGCTGTGTCATGAACCAGCCTCCACCTCTTCACATGGGTATTGGGTCATCTTGCATTCTACAAGGAGGGTGAGCACAGCCCAATATGATATTCGGAGAGTATAAGAGAGAGACCACAACATATCTTTTATCATAGTGTATGATTAGAATTGTTCCATTTTATTATTAATTACTGTTGGTTTCTTGCTCTACCTAACTGATAAATTAAACTTTATCATAGACATGTATGTATAGAAATAAACATAGTATAGTAGGGCTTAGTGCTGTCTGCAGTTTCAGGCATCCGTATGAGGTCTAGGAAGGTCATCCCTGCTGGTAAGGGAGGGCTGCTGTAGCAGCTACAGTACTGACAAGTGCCACCATGTTGTCTTGGGGTAACATAACTCATGCACTGGGACTGAGCTCAGATATCAAGATGTGGGTCTTACTGTGATGTTCCTTGAGAGACCCAGAGAACACTGGTCCACCTGTGCCCCCTTCCTCTTTTAAAACTTGTTCTATAGAGGTCCCCACTTCTAGAAGTTATCAAGTCTTCCTTTTTCCTGTTCCTTGTAAACTTCCTCAGACTCTGCCATGGAACGGAAGCCCTGGCCATTCTCTTTGTCTATAGAAAGGACACTGTGGTCGGGGCATGGGTATTGAAATTCCTTATGAGGGAAGAGGAGGAACAGTTGTCAGAAGTTCGCCCTTTGTTCCAGCTGCAATTTGCTTCTCCCCACTTTGGTATACCCAAGACCTAAAATGTATTAAATGTAGCTCTTGTGCCAAAGGTAATTCCTCGTCAGTGTGTGAGATTTATCTCCCCTTAGCTGGTGTAACTTTGACCTCACTGTGCAAATAGGTCATATGTACCTTCGTTGACCTATATACCTTTCAGGACTCTCCTAAAGAGTCATGGGTCATATGGAAGGTTAGCCCATTGGGTCTCTGTGAAACACACTGACTTCTGCATGCAGTCGGATTTCAGCAAAAGCTGGCGGAGACGGGAGCCAGTGGGGGATAGCAGGGCCTAGAGGGTTCCCAAGCCTGCAGCTGCTGGCCAAACCCAGGGACCTGCGTGTTCTGATAAATCATGTCGGTGCAGTGTTATTTGTGTGGCTGAGCACAAACAGCTATGGAGCAGGTAAAAGAAGGTGGCTGCCCTACTGTGTGCATAACAGAAGCATGCAGAGTGTCGCAGGCGCACATTGTTGCACCTTGCCTGGAGTTTGTGATTCAGAAAGCCTAGGGTGGCACCCCAAATTCTGCATCCCTAAGAATCCCCTAGGCATGACTGTTCCTGCTGGCTCAGCAACCACACTTAGAAAACCACTGTTTTAGAGGACAATACCTCATTTTAAAACTTTCAATGAGTAAAACAGGCTTAGCCACAAGAAGAGTACTCCTGCCCAAGCTGTAAGGGTATCCTGGCCTCCACACGGGCTTGGCTGGCAACAGTGAGTCTCTCCCTGCTCGTTAACTTGCTGCTGTGCCTAAACTCACTGACTGCTGATTTTCTAACTTAGTTTCTGTTCTTGTTGCTATAGCTGAAGAGCAGAAAATGCGAACTAACCATATGCCAGGCACAGGACAGTGGCAGTGACAGCCACCAGAGGAGCGCTCCACCTCCACATCTTCCCCAGCGTTGGACACTCCTTTTGGAACCACTGCATTTTCTCTAGGCTCAGTTTCTGTGTGTATTAAGAGATTCAGAGCTGTGTTCCCACAAAAGGCCTCAAAATGGTAAAAATGGCACACAGAGTGTGTTGTTAGTGTCCACTAGAAACTCTGAGCTCCACTGTAGCACCCACATGCTGGGCCGAGAGTCAGGGGTGATGCTCAGAGACAAAACACGGAACCAACTCATTTGCTGATGCAGGTGCCCCAGGGTAGCCTCAAAATTGAGGCCAGCATTGCTCCCCAGGGGTATGACCTCACAACCAGCCAGCTCCTCCCTCTCTGCCTGCCATCTGCACAAGGAACTCAGAACATTGCTTTTCCTTTGAGCCCCTTGCTAAATGCCTGCCCTGTTTCCCACAGTCAGCAAGGGCTGATCATATCACCACAGGAAGAAACGGTTGCTTCCCAGAGGCTGAAGTCACAAAGACTCATAGATATGTGAAGCTGTAGTTAAGTTTCTTTGGATGGAACCTGGAAGAATACGATATTTTCTTTGGTAAATATTATAATATAATGAGACTCACTTCCTTCCCAAGACCCAGATCTGATTTGACCGTTCAAAACAGTCACGCTTCCATAAAGCCTGCAGTGCAGGGCCTGGAGCACAGCCTGGCCCCCTGAAAGGTAGTCAATAAATATTTGCTGGGATGAACGAATGAATGTGTTCATTCCAGACAATCTGATATGATACTGGCTACTCTCATCTAAACTGAGTTTTTCCTGTTTCTTTTAAACCTTCCCTTTTTTAACAGTCTCATACTGGGCATAAAACAAACTCTTTTATACTGTAGCTGGCTGCCAGGAACAACGGAATGGTCAAATTACAGTTCCCTATCAAGGGTCTCCAGAGTCCACTTGAGCCAAATCAGCCCTCTCCTCTACTGTTCCCACTCCCACCTCTGGTGACCCCTGCCCCACAGGCTGAAGCATCAGGGCTCCCTACCCTCCTCTGGATGTTTAGGTCTTCAGGACTCCACAGCAGGAGGCCTGTATTCTGGCCACTATGAAGATACCCCTCCCCTTTTAGCTTCCTCAGTCTGGTGCCCCCATCCTAGCTCCCAAGCCTCAGGAGAATTGGGGGAGCTGAAAAACAACATAGAAGAGCCAGGCATGAGGGCCAGGAATTAATAAAAGGCAGACAAAAGACGTTTTTAAAGGATCGATTTGGATATAAATGTGTGAAAATATCTGCCTTGTCCAGAGTCAAGAGTTGGGAAAATCCACTCACTGCTATGGTCCTTTTTATTCCTGGTTCTGCTCACTCATTGGGCTCTCTGAGTCAGACACACAAGTTCAGGGCTAGGACCTTTCCTTAAGGAAGTCACTGTCCTGCTGGGAAGATAAAGCCATCCTTACTTAAAACAGCTAAGTGATAAGAAGAAGCAGGACAGGTTAAACAGGTCACTCTATAGAAACTGCGATAAGAGAAATGATTATTGTTGAGTTTGATGTCACATTTTTCTAGATTATATCAAAATAAAATCATTCTTATCTATAGAGACACCAAAGTTTGTTCACACACCTAAAGCCATGTCAAGCTCTTCTATGGGATGTTGCCATAGGCCCCTGGCCATGGAAGAATGCCCGTGTGCTTGTCCACCAAGTGAAGCTTGCAAGACAGGGTATGAGCGTGGTTCATTCTGGGAGGACTTTGGGCTATGCTCTTCATTTTAGCGATGTGGCCAAAGTCATAGCTCCAGGGCTCGGATATCAAAGGGACTTCTTGGAATAGAGCCCCTGAGGACAGAGTGGGCAGGAAGTCTGCTCACTCAGTCTCTCAAGACAGGGCCTTCTCTCTGCCCTCTTTACAGGACCCTTTGCCTGGCCAAGCAGATAGTCCCACAACTCCTGTCACCCACATGAACTTTCAATACTTGTCCTAGCTCAGGCATGACCTCGGATCTCTGCAGAAATCATGATGAGGTTTCTGAGCCAACCTGCCAGCCATACCTGTGAAGGAAAATGTGGCTGTTGAGCCACTCAAAGCTGGGGAGCAGGCAGGTCACAGTGAAACCCGGCACCAGGCTCTGGCTCTCAACTCCAGCTACTAACTATTCCCCAAACACTGTGTGGGGAAATAAAACAGAGGGAGCTACAGCTGTGGCATTGTGAAGCAGTTTCACCCCAACACGTTGTACAAGCCTGAGTAAACAAATCAACCTAAAATTTGATGTTTTACAGGATAAATGAATAAGATTAATCTCAGTTCTCAAATACTGAACATTTTACCATAATTATTGATTTGGTTTATCTGTACTTTATACTTTGTAAGTATAATCAATAAACTTTGAGGTATTATTGAAGACTAAGAATAAACAAGTCTTTCCATTATTTAACTGACAGATGGTCATTTACTGGAATAATGTTATATGAAAGCCCAGGCTTGGCTGTACATGGGGGCCACTCACAGAGATGTTCACAGACAAGGTGTGTGTCATGAGCTTGTGTTGTCTTTATTGGGCTCGCTCTTTTTTTTCCCCAAAATGTATTCATAGGCAAGAAAAAAAAGAAAAGCAAAAGGGATGGTGAAGTGCTATGCACATGGTATCTGCTGCTCTGGGCATTGGGGTGACCTCTGGAAGGCTGGGCACCTGTGGGATTGGCCAAAGTCACTTTCTGGAGCCCAAGGGAGGAGCATTTCTGTCAAGAGAGACCTGCATCTGCCTTCAAGTGTAGATCATTGACGAACTCGGTTGTTGTTATGGTTACAGTGCACTGCAGAGGCTCTGACGCCTGTTGGCATGCACCGATGCGGGTAGGTGCCAGGTGAGGGTGCCAGATAAAACACTGGGTGTCTGTTCAATTTGAATTTCATACAAACAACACGTTTTTGGTATAAGTACAGTACAATCGCTTAAGCATCTCTCCTGCACAGGACATACTTATAATAAAAAGCATTCACTGTTGATCTGAGATTCAAATTGAACTTGACAGCCTGAGTTTTATCTTTACTTGCCAAATCTGGCCGCCCTGCACTAGATGGCCGAAGGCTGATGTAAGCCATCTCCTAGGTTCCAGTGAGAATCATCCAGCCTGGTTGTGCCTCCTTGGACAGTCAGGATGGTGGGGAGTTACTCACTGGGCCAAGGACTGCAAAGACACTCTTGAGAGGCCTCCCAGAGAATGGGTCCATTTCATCCACCCCAAAGTGGGGAGTCATGACCCTGGCCTTCCATCTCCGTCCATGGAGTGTCTCAGAAGGGTAAAAATAGACAACAGCCAAATTTATTGTGAAGATTGAGGTGACAAACTTGGAGTCTAGATGCTGTGCCTCAAACACCTGATTATTTCTTTGTTTGAAGTTGCAGGTGTCAAAGGTTTCATGGGAGACTGACTTCAGAGTGAAATCGTTCTTGCTATGCGCTTAAATTTTCCTCTGAGTTGGGATCAGACTGTCATTTTACCTGAAATGTAGGGCCTACCCATTTCAGTTGGACAGCATCAATGTCCCACTATGACACATCTTGTTAATACAGGCTGCGACGCAGAAGGTGACCCTGTGCTGGGGGAGCAGGGAGAGCAAGGCTTAGACAGAGCTGAATGGTTTAGAGGAGCCATGAGAGGATGCAACTGGCTGGAGGCGGGGGTGCTAAAGATGCACAGACTTATGAAAGGGTGCGTGCGCGTGCGTGCTTGCGTGCATGCGTGAGCGTGTGTGTGTGTGTGTGGTATTGTTGTTGTCATCGTCAGAAGCACCGTGGAGAATGTGGGGCCCATCGTGGCTGCCCAAAAAGGCCTCAGCCCTAGGAGGTCGATGGGCAGGGTATGTTCGGATTCAGGGGGCCAGGTGTGGGGAGCTGAGCACTGGCAACTCAGAGAGAAGGCTAGGCTTGCTGCTTGTGGCCTGTCACACAGGATGGGCCCATGAGGAAGTGGGTGGTGTGTCTAGTAGGGAGGGGCTCTAAGAAGAGTGGTATCGGGATAGTGAAGGCAGTGTGATGTGGCTCCAGAAGGCCAGAGCTCAACTCTGGATGAACAGATGTACTGGGAGTTACATCATCTGTTGTTGACACAAGGGATTGGAGTTTAGTACTTACCTTTATCTGTTGTTGGGCAACCAGCCAGAAGCCTCCCTCAGTATGAGACCTGTGTTACTGTGACGAACTCTTCCTCCACTTAGAAGCTGTCATCAGCACAAAGGAGGAGGCTGAAGAGAGCTGCAGTTTGGTGTCCTTGAGGAAGTTATGGCCTGATCACAGCAACTGATATGAATCCAAAGTCAGTTCCTGAGCCTGGGCCATCTTTATCCGGGACTGAACTGTGGCCTGAAGCCCGAACACTATCATAATATAACTGCTTCTCCTTCTTTGGAGTTTAACTGAGGGAGCCTGAAAGTGAAAATAATTGGTAAGCAAAGTGAAACCGGCCTCTCCTTCCCTAGGGGAAGGGACAAGGAGCCTGCAGCAAGCCCATTGGTACAGGCAAAGGTCACTTTATGCCCCTTGAAATGAAAGCCCAGAGGAACCTTTGGAACTTCCTCATTCCTGGTCTTCAGACAGCGACAGCTGAATGCCACTGGTTCTTGAACAGAGCAGGCCCCATAATAGCTGTCATTACCAGGCCTGCCAGGCAGATGACCCAGAGAGCCTTCCCCTCCCATGCTAGCACTGCAGCTAGCTGAGCTGCTGAAGGAAGAAGAGAGTTGCCTCGTACACCAGCCATGCACAGAGATCTCATGTATGTCTGGTCACGCACGCTACGCACATGACCCGTCCTTAGGTGCACAAGCATGCTCAAGACACAGTGACCCATAGCTTTCCCAAACCATACAAACTCTCCTCAGGTGCAGAGTTGCTCTCTCTCTCTCTCTCTCTCTCTCTCTCTCTCTCTGTCTCTCTCTCACACACACACACAGACTGATATGCTCACACATGCACATGCGCACACACAAACTCTTTCTCCCTCCAGCTTCTGTCCACATACATATCCATCTGTCACAAACATGCAGACATAGGCCCCTCATACTTGCATATCACCCATTCCTGTCTGCATACATGCCCATTTCACCCGCACGCAGGTCCCCTGCTGACACCTAGCCTCAGCATGCTGCTGTTTCTCCTCTGGACAGGACCAGGACATCAATTTTTTTCCCCTCTCAGCCTGCCTCAAAATCCAACCCCCTCCCTTGGCCAACAGGGCGGTGTCCCATAACTGCATTTCATTCTGTTTGACTGACCCAAAGGGCACATGAGACGCAGGTTCCTTAAGGGCCAAGCCAGTGTTCCCTAGCAGCTTTTCCTGTGTGTGGTTAACATAGAGTGGTTCCCTGAGCTCTCCAGGGTCCTTTTTATTTGTGTGCTAGAGAGACTCTTCTAAGCTTCAAGAAACACAGTATGCATAAGTTAAAGGAAGAGTGGACAGACACAGGAGCAAGACACCAGCCGTGCCCTGCAGTTAGCACTTGGAACTGAGAATTCACACTAAGGCTGGTTTCACTATTAGGATACTGAGTGCTGCTGAATGCTTTCAAACATGGCACTGGAGGCTCTGCATACTCCACCCTGGTGCACACACAGTCCTGTGGCATAGGCTGCCCTCGTCCTGCCCGCTGAGAGGAGGATGTTGAGGGTAAGAGAAGTTTGTAACTTGCCCAAAGCATAGGGTGGAGATGCCAATCCAAACCGTAGAAGCCCATCAGGACAGCCCAGGAGAACCAATTTGCCCAGGTGACCCCCAGCTGTTCACCCCCAAAGGTGGCGTCTATGATTTCTACCCCTGTGGATCTGCTGCTTGCACAATTGCTGCTCAAGACTTCCCTGTATTCGGCATTTCTGGTTTCCTCTCTATTCCTCTGCTTCTTGTTTCGTTTGTCCCTGGTTCTAAAGCCTCTGAGAACCATCTGACTGGAACCATGCAAAAGAAGAAAGCGGGACTCTTGCCCTGCCGAACCCAGAGGAGTGGACCTCTCCAGTCTGTTTCACGAATCGGGACCTTGCTATGACCAGGGCAGCAGAAAGAGGTCAGTAGAGGAGGCTCTAGACCACAGAATGTTCATGGTGGTTTTGAATGCCATTATTGGAAATCTTTACTCATATTTCTCATTTTCCTGACCCTGTAAGATTCATTTAGTAAGAATAACTGAACTTTTTAGAAATTAGTCAGTATTTTATAATTCCCAGGATATCATTCTGAAATCCAACAGGATCAGGCTGCACAAGTAGGAGGCAAGGAGAACTATTGTGTGGTGAAAACCAGGAAACTCCCTAAACATCTTTTAAAAATACATTCCTGCTTACTTATTTGCCCTCGCTTCTATGTGGAAGTGATATTGAGAAAGAAAAGTCCCTGGCAGTGGACTCCTGTGAACAGAAGCATCGGAGTATACACTGCAGTCGCAGGCAGGCCCTGGGCTGCAGGGAGCCACGCGCACAGAGGCGCCTCCGGTCCCCTCCTTCTCAGGAGACCTAGGCCAGCTCTTCCCTTCTGAGGAGCCACCTCCACTCTCAAACAGTTAGAAGATGAAATCCTCAGGTGGCTCCAGCCCTGGCACCCACAAGCACAGGCACTAATCTCCTCTTGGAACTGTCAAGAGAAGCCTGCTTTAGTCTGATCCTTTGTACAAATACATTTGAGGCCACAGGCCTTGATGGCCTTGACCTCTGGCAACTGCTCTCAGCTTCTATCAGAAAACATCTGTGTTTAGGAGGCTCAGGAGATGCACACAGGGCAGAGCCAAGGCCCAGAGCGCTTCACTGCAAACACTTGGCCAGGATGACTGTTCTCACCACAGCTGAAGTCTGAATTCTGAACACTTCAGCAGGACACAGGATTCCCTGTGGATTTGAATCACCCCATGCCATCAGCATCTAGGGAAACAAAGGCTTTACAGGACAACCATTTCCTGGGGACCAGCCCACAGGGGGACCCAGGCTCACTGCCATTTGTCCCCTTACATGCAGGAGGCAGTTGGGAGCAAGGCTGTGGGGCTGGAATTCAGACTTCTCTCCCTGTGGCTCCCTAGGGTGTGTCACCAGACATGCAGGAAAAGGGAAAGAAGTAGGGGTGTTGGCTGGGGACTTGATGTGACCTGGGTCCTGGCAGCTCCTGTTTTCCTAAATCAGGAGGCAGTCAAACAGGGAAATGCCTCAGACTACATGCTGCATGCAGGGTGACACAACTACAGGACAGTAGAACAAAACTCTAGTTATCCAGGCAGGCATAGATTTTTAAGTACGTGGGTGGCCTTGTTTTGCCAAGAAAAACCTCTTCTGTGTTTATATTTTCCCCTTTACTTTGTGGAAAAAATAAGATCCTTTCTGCGAAGGTTACACATGATTTCTGCCCCACGGTCTGACTTGGAAATTCTTCCAAAAGAGCAAATTAATCACAATATTAACTGTACAATATTGATGTCAACTTGTCCACTTGAGTGTTAGCTTGTATTGTTGACCACAGTGATTGAAAGAGAACAGAAGGGGTGACAGGGTCAGGTGACCCAGCACCAGACCCAGCACCAGACAAGGGGTGCAGAGATGAGCTGCCCCAGCATTGCACAGCCGAGGAGAGAACTGAGGTCTGCTCTCTGGGCTCTCACATGGGAGTCTACAGCCCAGAGAGTCTACAGCCCAGAGTCTAACACTTAACACTAAGCAATCACTCAATCCGAACGGCCTGGTGGACCAGTATAGGACTCTCAGGGGATTGAGGTCCAGGGCCTGGGCACACCCTTTGCCCATTCTAGAGAATACAGACTCCTGACATAGAGAAAAGTTGGCTCCAGGGTATGTTTTTTTGTCTCTGTCTCTAACTCTCTACCTCTCTTTCTCTGTCTCTCTTTCTCCCACGTGCACCCACATGTGTTACCGGGGTCCACAGTCCAGAACTTTCACACTGAAACCCTCTCACCAGCCCCTCTTTTATTTTTTATTGTGAGACAAGTTCTCATTAAGCCACTAAGTTGCCCAAGCTAGGCTTGAACTTCCAATCTTCCTGCCTCAGCCTCCCAAAATGCTGGGATTATTACAGTTTTGTACCATTCTCTCCCTCTAGATCAGTGTGGCCAGCACACTTCTGGACCTGCTCTCCTTGCTCAACATGGTGTGTTCTTGAGGGTCTTTGCTCAGGGACAACCCCACATGCCATCAGAACTCTTCTCTGAGCCCCCTCGAGTCCAGCATGAGACACCCAGCTAGACACCTCTGGGGCCAGCAAGGCCCGGATGGGCCCCAGGGACTGCATTCTGGGGCCAGGGGTGATGTGAGAGAGGGCAGCAAGGTTCTCTGCTGCTGGCACTTGCTGGGTCCCATCCAGACATCTGTGCTGTCCCTGGGGCTGCTATAATGGAGACTGCATGGCTTCAACCACAGAAATGTATTGGCTCTCAATGCTGGAGGCCTGGAGTTCAAGATTCAGGTGCTGGAAGAGTCGGTTTTATCTGGGACCTTTCTCTCTTTCCTTCTGTGTCTTTTTATCATTTTACCTCTGTGTGTATCTGTATCCAAAACTTTTTCTAAGGACCCAAGTCACATGGATTAGCCCATGCTATTGGCTCATTTTAACTTTAATTCTTTGAAGCTCCTATCTCTACCGTCCCATTCTAAAGTGCCCTGGAAGTTACAGCTTCAACATAGGCATTGGAGAGGGCACCATTTGGCCCACAGCACCTCCCTGAAGCAGCAAGCATGTTACCCAGAACAGGCCTGTTGCCAGGGGAAGGCCCCCCGCCGCCACAGGAGTGCACTGCAGCCTGCTCACAAAGCATTTTCATCTGCAGCTTCTCCTTCTATCCTCTTAACACTTCCAAAGTCAACAGAGAAAGCGTTCTCATCCCATCTCACAGATGAAAGGACCGAGGTAGCCCTGAGCCTCATGCCAAGAAGTGAGCAGGTTAAACCGAGACCCAGGCTGCTCGATCCTCCTGCAGTGCTCTTTCAGCTCTTTGGATTTTGGACCCAAACATTTTCCTCCAAGGAGGGAAGAAAATATGTCATCTGAGAGCTTCATGCCTAAATCCAGCCTACCAGCACTTCACTTGCCCTTCTGGACTTGACAGAGCTTTACTTTGTAACACTGATTTGCTACTGTCACTTCTTGCAGTTGGTTCTAATCTGATTGGTGTGACTCTTCATCTGTATTGTACCACAAACGATCCACCACAAACCCATATTTTGAAGATGAAGAAATGGAGGCTTAAGGAGGTGAGATAAGGCAGAAAGTGCCGAGGGGTCCACTGAACTCAAACGAAGTGATGTAGAAGCCCTTGTTCTCTGCATGGCAATAACCTTTGGCCATGTTGCTGTGTGCTCAACAGTGTTTATCAAGGACCTGCTCTGTGCTGGGATCTGTGGAAGGTGCTATTATAGCTTCTAGGGTGACTTCAGTTTACAAAACACACCCAGGTCCCTGGCCTTAGGGAGCTTATATTCTACCAGGGGAAGACAAAGAAATAGAGGTACAGGGTAGGGGTGATCAGGAGTGCTGGGTGGGTTGTGATATGCAATAGGGCAGCCAGGAAATCCTTGTGGAGAAGGTGACATTCAAGCAAAAGTTTAAGAGTGCAGCAACCTGCATTCTTGCATCCATTCTGTGCATTTCTGTCTCAGTGTACTAGAAAAACACCTCCATGGTTCTTAGTTTCCCCATCTGTCAAATGTAAGTGTTGGCCAAAAATCTCTGTGCTTCTTGCCAGCTCTCTAAAGTTTTTCTGAGCCTGAAGAAAAGTCTGAGGTATGTGGGGTTGTGGATTTTCTCATCTTGATATTCCTGTGTGATTTGTTTCTATTCCCTAGCACTCTCCCCTCAACGAATGCCTTAACTTGACCTGAGCTACTTTTATAGGAAGGACTGAAAAGTTTATCTAGGGTCAGAGAAGTCATGGGATAAGCCTGAGTCACACAGATTTATCACCACCACCACCACCACCACCCCCGTTATCCATCACAGCCTTTTGGGGAGATGTGGAGAGGAGATCATTGTGGGTGTTGATAGTCCCAACTGGTAGGTCCTTGAGAGACCCCTGTTTTACAGATGGGAAAGTTGAGGCTAAAAGAAGGAAAATGACTTTTCTGGAGTCCTACAGAGGTCACTGGGAACGCAGGATTTAAACAATAATAAAAAGTTTATTAAGGTATACCTGGCATACATTAAACTGTGCAACTCGATAAGTTTAGGCACACCCAATAAAACCACCTCCACCATCAAAGTACTGAGCTTTCCACCATCTCCAAAATTTCCTCAACGCTTTGGTTCTCCTGCCACAGCCCACACTCCAGGCACCATGGTTTGCTTCTTATCATAGTGAATCAGGGTCTGCACACATTTTAAAGTGCAGTTCACATGATCAGTTGGCAGATTAGGTGTGAATTACCAAAGAGAGTAGAGTCCAGATGGCGCCAGGATTTTCGCCTAAGCAGCAGGAAAGCTAGCATGGACTTCCTTGGAGATAAAGGTGGAGTGAGTCTGGGGAAGAGTTTCTAGAGCCAGTGTTGGAGATATGGATGAGCTTTCAAGCAGCTGCCCATGTGGGAAGGGAATTGGTGACAGCTGGGCCTGAGACGTGTGTCCAGAGAGCCTGGGCTGAACACACGGATGTGGAACTGAAGGCCAGGGTTATGTCTCCAGAGCTAGTGAAGGCAAAGTTTGAGCTTGGGCTTCTCATACTTAGGAACCACCTAGAAAGTGTATCCTTGCCATGACTCTGCACACTGGAAGAGCCCCTCAAAGACAGAGCAGGATCATTTCACCTGCACATTCTTGGTGCCTGCAGGAGTCCTGGTTAAGAGTTCCGTGTGCATTTGAACAACATGGCTGAGAAAGGAAAAGGAAAATGCTCTTCTCTGTAAAGACAGCAGGAGCCTCTTTCTGATTTCTTCCCAGAACCAACTTCATCAGAAACCATGAGCCACGTAATCCTTTACCTTCATGGGGAAGGCAATTTCTTGCCTCACCCTCATCTCTGGCCTGAGGTTCTGCAGAGAAAGAAAAAGAAAAATGACATTCGGTTCAACAATTCCCCTCAAGAATGTCCTCTCAGTTGACTTTTTAATAGTCAGGTCACTCAGATCTCACCCCACTTTACAGGTGGGAAAATCAGGGTTCGAGAGAAGGCAGGAGGAGGCTGGAGTCCCAAGGCTGCCTCCTGTAAGGAGGGAGCTCAGTTGAAGGGAAGGGTAGTTGGTGATCTCTGCTAGGCACCATCTCTCCTTGCCAACCTATTATAAGACATTTGGGTTCGTATGTACCAGCTGCCCCTCTGAGCCCTCTGCCCATCCTGGCCAGCATTCTCAGTGTGACAACAGGATCCTCCGTCCTTCCCTGAACTGCATAAGGTCCATACGGGCCTCAGGGCTGTACCCTCTAGATATCAAATCTCTGTAGAGCATCCCATGGTCCACTTGCCAGATACACACACCTGGGCACCTCCCACCTGGGTGCCTGGCTTCCCACCAGGCCTCCCACCTGGGCACCTGGCTTGAGCATGAGTAGTGGGCACTGTGTTGGCACTCCTGTGGCATGAGAGCTGATAGGTTGTCTTCAGTAATCAACTATATCCGGAGGAGTGCTTCAGGGGGAAGCCCAGGATACAGGTCAGACAGACCAGCCCCCTGGCATCCACATTGGCACTCTGGGGAAGTGGTGGGAGAACTGATGACCTAGTAGAGGGTTCCAGCCAGGGGAGAGAGTAAAGCAGAGGCATGAGAAATAGAGAAACCTATGTAGCCTGAGAGGACCACTCAGAGAGACCTGAAAGTGACACAGAACCAGACTCGGTGAGGCTCAGACTGTAGCAGAGAGGCAGGCCCTTGGCCAGCTGTCCAGAGGCTGCCCAGGACGGGTAGCAGGCAGCAGACTGGGATCCAGCAACAGCCTTGGCTGTCGGGGAGAACAGGCTTAGGTTTTGTTTTCACTCAGCAGAGGCCAAGCCTATCAGAAAGGGGTCACTAGTCTCCCACCCTGCCCAGTGCCATCTCCCAGGGCAGCCTGGGGACAGGAGGAGACCCAGGCCTTCCATCTACTGTATTTGACCAAGGCGGAAAGGCTGAGTCCTGGAACATGATGACCTCTGCCTCCTGCAAGCTCAGGAGCTGGGACCCATTCTTTCTACACCCCAGTCCTGCTGAAAGCCAAGGGCGGGCGAGGTTCACAGCAGGGCAGGGCCAGGCAAAAGTGCCTTTCATTTCAGATGGTTCCCAGAAGGGCTGGGGCTCTCCCTCCTTGGAGCCTTCTCCACCCCTCCAACATCCTTCCCTGATGAAGACAGGAAGGCCCCTGCTGCCAGGGTCAGCCACGAACAAGTACACTGCAGGGAAAGGCTGGCTCGCTGCTTTCCCAGCAGGGCCCTGCCGAGAGCCTTGACACCAGCCACCCTGAAGAACTTTTCAGGAAACCTCACAGTTGGTTTTAGAAACTGATCCAGTTAGTCATGTAGGAGCAGCGCACATATGGCTTGTGTTTGGAGGGGAGTCAATTGCAGCTGGAAGAAAAGGGCCTGGCATGAAGGGAGCACCCCGGTCCCAGCCTACACGCACCCTCTCCAAGCCCCTGAGACCTCATCTGCAACATGGAAGCCACAGCTGCTCTGCCAAGGCCAAAGGAGTTTTGAAAGCAAGAGGTTACGGTGCTTTTTGCATGTTAGTGCACATCCTGGTTGTTCCCCTGGGTTCTGGGGACAAATACTGACAAATTCGTAAGTTGACGTTCTCCCCACCCATGGAATGGAGAGATCCATGGTCCAAGGAGTCAGGCAAGGTCTCATGGAGACTCCCTCAACCCAGACCCTTGATTTAGAAGAACAGCACCCTGGCTTTCCTTTCCCTGGTTAGTTGTGAGCTCTGAGCTCCCCAGACACACCAAGATGTAGGCTGTGCTCAGGCTAGAGTCTTGTGTGAATCTTCCTCAGAAGCAGGGGAAATACACATTTGTATTCTGAGAATTTAGGCACTGCCCAGGGTGGACAGTATACAAAGATCTAGGTGTGAAACCCCTGAAAGTCAGTGCATGGGAGTTAGGTTTAGGCAGGCAATTTAAATCAATTCCCAGGAAGCCATTCCCGGGAATCTCCCACCATCCTAGGCATTCATTCTTGGGCCCAAATCATGAGTCAGTCCATGGAACTGTCCCTGCAGTCCAGGAGTCAGTCAGGGCCAGGCTTCACTCTTAGAACCCACCAGTCGGGGCACAGAGCAGGGTCTGTAAGTCTGCTGGAAAAATGAAGAGAAAAACTCATGGTGTATGCTTAAATCTCCTTCACCTTGGCCTCTTGCACTGGCACAGTGTTGGAAATAGCAAATATTGCAGAGACGCCCACCAGCTGCTGATCTGATCCCAGTATAAACCCTTCCCTGCAGCCAATGTGAACTGTTGGGCATCTCCCAAATGTGCATCTTGTTTTCCAGCTTTCTAGGGGTTTTTTCTCTCTAACTGGGTAGTTTTCTCCAGGTCCTCTTCACCGGCAACATTCTGAGCATCCTTCATTGACCTTCCCCTCTGGGGTAACTTCTCTGACCACCCTGAAACCAAGACACCTGAGGACATTCCTCAGTTTCATCCAGTACTGCCTGGATCTTAACACTCACAACACCCCAGCCCTGTCCCTGTCCCTAGCCCTCACCCTACTCCCAGAACCCAGCACAGTGTATGCATGGGCAGATGTCTGTCAGCAGGGTACAGAGACATGTGCTTGTGTGGGTGACATGGCCAACACAACCCAAAGAGCACATCCCCACACATATGTCCACCTCTTCTTGGAAGGGATCAGTCTGCGGCTCTAGTTGCAAGGCTCTGGGCAAGTCACATTCCCCATCAGAAAGGAGGTGGTGAATTTAGAAGAGCACAAAGCTGCTGAGTCACTGCACAGGTGATTTGGACTAGATTATCTCCAAGGGCTCTCCTGGCATAAAATGCTGACATGTGGCAACTGGTATGACAAGCACAGGATTCTCCAAAGTAACACAGGTGAAGGAGAGAAAGGCGCACGGTGTCCCTGCGGACAGCAAACATCAGCCATGTCTGCTCTCCAGGTTCTTGTCCTATGAGTCCTGAGCCAGCCTCCCACTACAAACTACCCCAGAAGCTGAGGAAATGCAAGCAGACAGTGCTGGAGTCCCTTGTCTGTTATAAATCCCCATGTCTGTGGTGGTAGGTGACCTGTGGTCTGCTGACCCACCTCATTTCAGACAGATTTCCTGAGGAGCAAGCCCTGAAATCTGCTCCCAGTTTCAGTGGGAGAACAAATTGATTACAGCAACGGACTTTTCTTCCAAGAACATTAAAGCCAGCTGTGGTTTCTGCAGCCTGGGGACCCCCTTCTCCTCTCCCGGCTACTGCTCTCCTGGGGGTCTGCCACCTCACACTCCCATCTTTGGAGGCTCACAGAGATGCTCTCCTCTGGCCCAGGGTCCCACCACCACCTTCTCAGTTCCAACCAGCAGCACGTCCGGCTGGGAGTCTCCACCTTGGACTCACTCCTGGGAATCTCTGGAAGCATCAAACGGTATGGACAGATTGTTTTCATTACGATTATTCTGAATTTAACCTCCTGGCCCCGTGTCACCAAGATTACGGTCTCTTTCTTAGTACTGCATGGGACCGGAAGCTTTTCTTTCCTTGGGTTCACTCCTTGAATCAGTCTTAATGTCCTTGCTCTAATTCTGGGCCCTCTCTCAAGAGGCTCCCGAGCCTCATGTGGCCTCTCTGCTCCTCAAGGCTACATCAGATGAGGCCGAGCAGCAGCAGAGCAGCAGACAGGACTCAGGCACCCTAGCCTCCAGCCCCAACCTGTGACGTGGTCACATCCTTCCCAGGCAACTAGCATTGCTGGCTCCAAGCTGCCTCCCAAAGGACCTCATGGGATCTGCCAACACTTGGTTTGAATGTTTTTAACATGAAGATTTTTCTATTCTTCAAAATTATAAAGCAACACACCCACTCAGATGTATTACATACAAATTGTAGCATATTGGAAACTACCAAGACATGGACTTTGGGCCGCTGTTTCTGTGCAGACCTTACTGTGGAATAAAGCTTCTATTTAATTAAAGGTGGTCCTGGGATGTCTGGATAGCTGATTAAAAAACAAATAAAACATTCTTGGACAACCCACTTATGACCCCTTCTGTCTGTCTGTCTGTCTGTCTGTCTCTGTCTCTGTCTCTCTCTCTCTCTCTCCCTCTCTCTGTGATAGAAGCTCTTTCTCTCAATAAATATTTCTGCTCTTAAAAAAAAATTCTTGCCAGATGCAAGAGTTTCTCCTTGGATTTCTTGATACTTTAACATCAAAATAAATGACACTGATTCTCAAGTGGGGTGATTTAGCCCCTCAAGTGACATTTGATGATGTTGAAAGACATTTTGGTTTTCAGAACTGAGGTGGCTGTTATGACTGGCATCTAATGTAAGATATGGGACATATAGTAAGCATCATTCAAGGCACAGGAGAGTGCCCCACGATAGAGAATCATCTATCCTCCAATGATAATAATGGCCAGGTAGACAAACCCTGACACACAAGAAGGCATTAGATGCACAGGTTAACATGAGACCAACCGATTTCAATCATCCTGGACTTCAAATGACCATGCTGACCAAAACTGCATTATTCTCATCCATAGGCTTAATGAATAAATGCTACAACTAGGTAGGTGCCTAGTAATTTGGCTAATAAAACACCATTTAGATGGTATTCCAAGTAATATTTATTAACAAAACAAACAAACACTTACCTGGCAGGAGCCATGCTGATCACAAAAGTGGTTTTCCAGAGGCTTCTCCACTGCACTCTGAATATGCAGATCTTGGTGACTTCCCCAAATGTGGGAAACTCAGTTGCCTAATTTGTGGTAATGGAGACTATGTTCATGTCTTCTGGTTATTCTGGTGTGTGTGTGTGTGTGTGTGTGTGAGAGAGAGAGAGAGAGAGAGAGAGAGAGAGAGAGAGAGAGAGAGAGAGAAAGAGAGAGAGAGAGTCAGAGAAAGAGAGAGACAGGATTTCACAGTGTAAGCTGGCCTTGAGTTCACTATGTAGCCCAGGTTGGCCGCAAACTCACAATGATCTTCCTGCCTCAGCCTCCTGATTGGGAGCTGCCACTCAAGGCACTCTCCTGTGCCTTGAATGATGCTTTTTGTATATCCCATGTCTGACATTAGATGCCAGTAATAACAGCCTCCTCCTGTGCTACAACACCTGGCTATTTTGGTATTTCAAAATGCATTAAAAACAAACAGAGAATATTAGGCTTCTGATCAAGAATGACCCCCAAAACTCTCATGCTTTCATAGGCAAGGTTTTTGGAAGGTGATTAAATCATGGTCCCAGTGATGAGGAAGTGATGGACACAGTGGTCTTGAAAACATAGACCATGTGCTAAGCCTACCTGCTGTTAGGAGGTGGGGCCTGTCAGAAGAGGTGGGTCACTGGGGGAGGTGGCATGGAAGGGTAGATCTTCCTCCTTAGTCACTGCCTCCCTCTCTGCTTCCTGACCGCCACGACACAAGCAGCTTCCCTCACCCAGACTTCCATAGTGCCATTCCTGCCTTACAGTCGGTCAGCCGTTGCCTACACCAAGAGTCAAAATCAACCTCCCTTCCTTTAAATTAGGGCTGCCAGGTACTTGTCCCAGGGATTAGGAAGGTGACTAAGACACAGACCAAAACAACCTTGTAGCTAAGGAAATCAGTGTCCCGCTTGGCGGGTTACTACTCAAGACACCCTGAAAGTTCTGGTCTGCAATTATCAACAGCAGGTGACACAGCCCCCTTAGGTTGAACCTTCTGAGTGGAGTAGGGAAGGGGTTTCCTATACATCCAGAGGTGGGCTCTCCAGGGGCAGAGATTGGGTCAACTTTGTACCACAGAGTAGGTACTTGCTGAATATTCTTTGAATGAATGTGGCACTGACTTATTCCCAATGCCTCCTAGAGCCTAGAGGTTCCACCTGAGCCCTGCAAAGGGCAGGAAGGTAGGTGAGCTGGCCTAGGAGCATGCTCGTCACTGCTGCCCTCTGTCCTGGCCAGGTGGGCGTGCTACACCTGAGCACAGAAGATGGGCTGCTTTGAAAGATCTTCTACATCATGGACCTACTTGCCTTCCCCATGCCCTCTGGTCAGAGAAGGTCTTTCTGGACACTCCTGGGAGGGGACCTCAGGTCTTTCTGAGCATCTTTAAAGGCTTCTTCCCACATCCCATACACTGAGGAGTCCACCCCACCTGGGAAGAACCTCACTCTGATGGGCTTCGGGATGGTGCTCAGAGGCACACGCATACACAGCACTTAAAACTAAGCAGCATTTGCCCAGCATGCACGAGGCCCTGGGTTCGGTCCCCGACACCAAAATAAATAAATAAATAAATAAATAATAAAATAAACTAAAACTAAGCAGTAAAAATTTCCAAAGTGCTATCCCTGTCCAGGGTGTGGCGTAGGGCAGGCTCAGAAATGAGGAGCTACCCTCTCCCCAGCTCAAAGGCTCTCCCACTGCCTTACATGCAGCTTCTTTTTGGAGGCGTTGAGGAAGGAAGAGGGGATGTCCCAGCGTGACATCACCGGGAAGGGGTGCTGTTTACATTTCTGCAGGCTCCATTGTTTCAGAGGACACAGTGCTTTCTTGGCCTGGAAGTGTGGATGTCTCCCAACACAATGGCAGAGCTGGTCTGGACCCCTCGAGCTCTGCGGTTGAGGCCACGCTGTTTATAACTAAAGCCCTCGCTTAAATTAACCACCTCTCAGAGTCTACAAACTGCCTTCCTGTTGTCTAAGTAGAACAACCAAGCTTACGTGCCACCGACAGGAACAAGAACAGGAACAGGCTGTGTCAAGCTGCTGAATGCAAAAAGCAGCCAGCGCGCCTTCCCCTCTTAGGAGACCCTGAAGGGCAGGTACCACCTGGTGGCCCTAGAAGGTGGTGGCATTCTTGGATTTTTTTCAGGTTTACATCTTCACCACCAGCAGGGTGTGGGTATGAGGAAGAAACCAAGGCCCACTCTGGAGAAGGCCCAGACAAACAGATGGGGAGGAACAGTTGGAGGGTCTGGCCCTGAGGTCTCACCATGTGTCCCTTCTGGGTAGAACTGTCCTCCCCCCCTCCCGGTGGTTCCCACCACAGCCTCTCCTGTCTTCATTTGCAGATGCCAAAGGCAAAAACCTGGGCTTACCCTCATATCTCTCTCACTCTTATCCATCAGTGTTTCTTCCTTATCTTTCCTTCTAGAATCAGATCACTGTTTACCACATCAAAGCCCACCCTGACCCGGGCTCATCTTCCTGACCCAGATCATTACCACTTTCCCTGGAGCCTGCTTCTGTCTCCTTATGCCACTGCCATTCCCACACAGCTAAAAGGCAATGGTTTTAACAAGAAAGTCCCAAGTTATCACTCTCCTAGAGTGTTTCAGACACCAGAGGACACTCCCCAGCTTACACAGCAAAATTCTAAGTCCTTTCTGTGGCTCACACTGTCTGTCTACCTCTACCCTACCTCAGCAACGCAATCTAGAACTCCATTTCTGTCCCCTTACTTCTCCATCTCCAGCCATAGAAGTTCCTTGTTCCCCCTGACACACACATCCTGGCCGCCTCAGCACTTTCAGCCACTGTCTGTGCCAGGGCCCCCACACTCTGCCCCATGACCCGTTCCCCCACTTCCTCCATCTTACTCAGAGGATTTCTGAGACTCTTCCTGACCCCTGCACACCTTGGTCGCCTGCACCATTTGCTTCATAGCATTGTTGATCTATTAGTCATGTGTTTATTGCTTACTTGTTTATTGCCTGTCTCCCTCTCCAGAATACAAGCGTCTTGAGGGCTGGACTTCCTGTAATCCATGGCTATGTCTCCAGTGCCCTGAAGTCTCTGGAAGGAGCTCAAGGGTAGCTGATGAAGAAAGCCATCCCCTGAAAAGGCAGACAGGAGCTATGCTTATACCTTCCATGATGACAAAGGACTTGGCAGCTATCTTAGTTATTTTCTGGTCACTGAGATACTGTGGAGTGCCACCTGAATGACTCTCCTTGAATACAGAGCAATTATCTCCATTTTGGCTAAACCTGGCCCTGTCTCTATGTACTGATATATACAGGGTTGGCTAGACCATTTCCTTTTTCTCTCAATTGGCTCTGAGCAATGTAAATAGGGCTAGTGGAGGTTCTGATGATCTTTGAAGCTAGGCAGTAATATCCCCAACCCATGACTCCCATCAAGCCATGGCTGAACCTAACAGGATGTAGAGTCACCACTCCAGGGCTGTCAACTGGGTTTGAGCCTCAAGATAAGAGGCTTCCTAGAAAAGTTTTTTTTTCTTTTCTAGAAAAATGAGAGCTGAAGCCACCTAAACATGACATGCTACCTCAGTTGTGTTATACAGATTGAGAGCTGAAGCCACCTAAACATGACATGCTACCTCAGTTATACAGATTGGTCTTTCTGCATATTCTCTCTGCAGACTGCAGAGGTGCTTTCAGAGCCTCCTACATAGCTTCGGTCATAGTACTCATGTATCTCCTGCCATTTTCACATTCACTCACCCTAAAGCTACTCCTTTTTTATATGAACTAATAATATCTAGGTTAGGCCTTGGGTTGAGGCCTTTGTTCCTTTGAACGTTCATCTAGACCAGATTCAGGACCCCTTGGCTCCCCATGATCAGTGTCTTTATTCTCACTGCAAGTTGCACTGGAAGTGGTAGATTGGAATTAATCTGGTATAATTCCAATAACTTTTCCATGGAATTACAAATATGAACTTCCTGGAGTGGGACAAGGATTGGAGAGGGATCTCTATAAGATATGATATGTGACATCTACAAATTAAGGGAGGAAAAGTTTATGATGGCTCACGGGTTGTAGAGGTTTCAGCCTATAGTCAGCTAACTCCAAGGAGGGTGGCATGGCAGAGGGAAATAGGAGAGGAGAAGGATTTCAGGGCATGGTAGGAGGATGCAGAGAGAAATGGAGAAGGAAGAGAGGCAGACCCTTCTTGGTCACATCCTCAGTGACCCACCTGCTTGCACCAGGCTCCACGTCTCAAATTACATTTAGTTACAAACTTATCAGTGGATTAATCCATTTATAAACATGATCCAATCAACTCCCAGATGTTTCACCTATGAGACCATGAGGCTTTGGGGGGACATTCAGATATAAACCATAACTGCAGGGTATTCCAGGGAGAAGGACAAGAAATAACAAAACCATTACCAGAGCAAGGGCTAGAAAAATGGAAAGTCATTGCCTAGACTAACCACAGTATATATAGCATCTGCTGTGAAGGCAGGTCAGAAGATATTCCTGAAGCACTGACTATGTGTCAGGCCCAGTGCTAGAACATGAAAAAAGGCCTGCTTCCTCCACCCTGCACATGGCAGCAGTGTCAGTGTCACATGCTCATGAAGACATCCTCTGAGGAGATGCCCAGTGGCCCTAGCTACGTCTCTGAAATGGAGTCTCCCAACACAACACAGGCAGTGCTGCCAGAGACACACAGGGAATTCAAGCTGCTCCCTCCCTCGCCCTGTAGCCAGGGCTACTAGGATTCCCTCCAGCTGCAGACAAATCCCTCCCAGTGAACCCTTGCTCCTCTTAGCAAAAGCACTCAGCTGCCTTGTCCCACCCACACTGGGGAGAGATTCTCAGCTGTGCTTTTAGCAAGAGAAAGAAGAGTGAGGCACAGTGGGAGTAGACTGATCCCATCCGTGATGTCAAGTCACCATAGTGCTGGCTGGGAGTTAGCTGTGGGAGGATGCAGAGATGCATGAGGTGGGGGATAGGATGGGACAGGATGGGAGTAGGACAGAGACTGGAGCTTACTGGATTTATGATATGCACTTTGAATTTTGTATCAGCTTTATGCATTGCTTAATCAAAAGAAACAGTTGTTCAAATTTTTATTTTTATTTTTTTTAGTTCCCAGGCTCTAAAGAACCAGGCTGTAATTCATGAGCAAGGCCCTAGTTGTAATAACCCACTGTCCTTCTCTACCAGGTGCCCACCCAGTGTCAAAGTCCCTGGCATGTCAGAGCACCTGCCAACTGCACATAGAGCACATAGGTTGGATGGTCCATGGCAGCCTGTGGCCTGGAGGTCAGAGCCTGGAGTGGCAGGCACATTTGAGCCACTCTGGGAGCTGCAGGTGAGTGGGCTGAAGTCCAGACATTGCTCAACCTCCCATTGCTCAGTGTCTTGGACAATAAGGTCTCAGGAGAAAACTCATTCATCAGAACTGGGCCTCGTGCCAACCTGTGCTGTATCAGAGGAGTCACAGGAAGGCTGGGAGCAGACATTCCACCCTCACCCGGGATCACCCAGTCTGGGCCGCCCACAGTGGCATTCTTAGGTGTCAGAGGAGATGCCAGGTCACCAGAGTGGTCAGACATTGCCCACAGGGTTAATGAAACAAAATGTATTTGAAATTGCAGGAGAAAAAAAATGCAAATGGTGGGCTGTCAGATCAAAGGGAACACAGCATGAGTAACTGGCCACAGGAGACTACACTCATTTCCCATTGACAGAGTGCCCCGCAAGGGGAAGGAATCCTGGGCTTTGAAGGACTTTGAAGGATCGTTATGCTATTTCCAACATGAAGTTACAATTTCAGATGCAATTAATGGGATTTGAGACGCATGACTCAAATCATAAATCTTCAGGGGCTAAAACCTCGGAGGCCCTAACAGCCACGCCTGAGGCTGTTTCTTGGCTTCTAGCAGGAAGCGAAGCCCTGGAGGCTGAGGATGCTCCTGGGACCGGCCCAGCAGCCCTGTGATACTGTAGGCAGGGAGGGGCCTCCCAGGAAAGCCCCTATTTTCTGCTAAACTGGCTTATTTCTTGGCCACATTGGAGTGTCCTACAGCCTAGAGGAGGACATTTTTCTTTCATGAAAATGGTGAAATAATAGAGAGGAAGCTTTGGTGACACAAATCTGGAATGCAAATTCCTGCTGTGAGTCCTGCAGCTCAGGTTGCCAAGCACCAGCGTTCCCACTCTCATGGTCACTTTTAAACAATGACTAACCCCAGTGAATAAGGGTGATGAAATCCACTCTCAGGGGGCTGCTTTTCATTACCTTGAGATCCGTATTTCAGAACAACTAGTAAGCTAACTATAGACTTCGCCTTTGTGATCCTTAAGACACCAGCCTTAACAACCTGGGACAGGGTAGTGGTTTTCAGTTGAAGTTGATTCCAAAGGACTATGACCATTTCTAGGACTGTTTCTAGCCACGGCTTGGGAGAAAGAAGCCATACACACATACTTACCCTGGTGGCTCAACCTCTCAAGATGATGGATTCATTTTAACTTCAAGGCATTTCTGCTCCCTTCGGTGACAAGAGCTGTGCTTGTTTTGTTCTACCACATGACCTTTTGAGAACAATGGGGTAGAGCTGAGTCCTGTCTTTGGCAGGGGTACCAGGAGCCCCTCGATCTAAGCTTGTCTCCCCATTAGGATAATAAAAGCATCCTAGTTTACCCAGGACCTAGGACTTTCCAGGCCATGGACTTTCAAACTCAAATCTAGAAATCTCTGGGGCAAACCAAAGCGAGCAGTTCAGCATATTCTCCAGTCTTTCCATTCTGTGATAGCTGCCCTGGGTTCATGAGGCCCGAGGAGGGACAGTATGAACTTGGCAAGAATAAGTCATCTAACCCTAATTTTCCCATGGAGAACTGTTCATGCATCTCAGCAAAATTCTTCCCATGAGCTCCAGAGGCCTAAGTGAGTGACCAGGGTCACCTAGTCATAGGTGAAAAGGCAGGAATGTCAACAAGGTCTACCGGACACCAAAACCTCACACTTCACCAAGGAATAATACAAATACAACCAATCATTTCAAAATCTCTTACACTACTGTTAAAAAAAAAAAAAAGTTTCCTTAGGAACAAAAAGAACAGGGGCTGGAGATTTAGCTCAGCAGCGTAAGCGCCTGCCCAGAAGGCACCACCAGTTCATGAGTTCAATCCCTGGAAAAAAAAAAAAAAGGTAAAACAAAAGAACATAAGTTTGTTCATTTGTTTGTTTGTTTTTGTAAATTTACCTCTTAAACTAATAACTAAAACACAAAAATTATACATGTTTATGGATACCACCTGATGTTTACGTGCATGAGTATACCACAATTTTGTTTTTGGTGTGTGTGTGAATGTATGTATGGGGGGCTCTGGAAATCAAACCCAGGGTCTCAAGCACTGTACCTAGAGCTACAAAATGTTTAAATCAGAGTAAACCCATCTATCACCTCAAATATTTAGCTTTCTTTGAGTGAGTGTAGGAGGGGGTTACCAAGTTTGGAACCCAGAGCCTTCATACTGGGCTATATTCCAAGCCCTTTTTACTTTGAGGCAGGGTCTTCCTAGGTCATTAAGTTGCCCAGGCTGGGCTCAAACATATACCCCACACTCTACTGTACTCCCCCACCTCAGGGCCCCAGAGTGCCAGGGTTATAAGTATGTGCCAATGCACTTGGCTTTATCAATTCTTAATGGTGAAAATATCCATCCTACCTTTTTGAAACGGATGTTGTCTAAGATGACTGTGCCATGCAAATAGCACACCAGACTTCCTCCAGTCCCACTAAACCACACTTAATGCCACTGAGCGACCTTTTTCCATCCCTCCCTCCCTCCCTCTTCTCTCCCAGCCTCTGTTAACCACTGTTCTACTCTCTGCTTCTATGAGATTAATTTTTCCAGATTCTACACATAAGTGAAATCGTGGATACTTCTTCTTTCTGTGGCTGGCTTATTTTATTTTATGTTACAATCTACAGGTCCACATGTGGAAAATAACTGATTTCATATTTTTTATGGCTATGCACTATCCTTTTGTATACATGCACCCCACGTCCTGTATCTACTGGTTGGCTGATGGTTACTTAACTTGTTTCATTGCTTGGCTATTGTTGACAGGGGCTAAAGTGAACATGAAACTGTAGATGTTCTTCAAAATTCTGATTCTATTTCCTTTCAGTGCACATACCTGAATTATATGGTACTTCTATTTTTTAATTTTTTTGAGGGCTCTCCACACTGTTTTCCATATGGCTGTATGAATTCCATCCCTGCCAACAGTGCAAGGGTTTCGTCTCCTGCACAGCCTCGCCAGCATGTGCTATGTTTTGTCTTTTGATTAAAAGGAGTTCATTTCTCGAAGAGATCTGTATTCCCTCTAAATTAAGTACGATGATATTTTTATAAGTGGTTCCAAATATAGAATTTCTAAAATATTGTAAATACTAAGTAAAACAGTCATCACCCTTTAAAATGCATACCATGATGAGAGTGAAAAATGGCAAAGTCTACAGGACTGGTGATAGCTGACCAAATTACACAGCCACTGTCCCTTTATCCAGAAATTCTTACCTGTTTAAAAGATGTACCATTGAATAATACAAGATAGAATAAGGTTATTTATTGTTAGTAACAGCAGAAGTATTGAAAAACATACTGAGCAATAGGAGAATGGCTTAATGAATCAATGTGTCCAGACTATGGAGTGGTATCAGCTATAAAGAAGATATAAGGAAAAAAAAGAAGGAATAAGAAATAAAAAGAAGGAATAAGGAAAATCTCTGTATAGATTCTTGATATAATGTAGAGGACATATATTTTTTAAAATTTTATTTAAAGAGAGAAAAAAAGCAAAACAGAAAAAGGGGTAGAAACAATACAGAATTTCAGGAAAAAAAAGAAGTAAGAATCACTACTTGATAAATTACATATTGTCTTCTTAGACCTAGTAGTTAAAGTTACAAAAATAAAGAATACAAAGTGTACATTCAAACGGTGAGACTGCAAAGACTTATATTTTTAAATAAGAAAAGCGAGGTGTAGAATCATGTGTATACTACCTTTTACGTAATACAGACTGAGGGATATATATAGTCATATTTGCCTCTATTTTTAAACGAAAGCAATAATAGTTTAAGAGTACATAAAAGTGGCTTTCTATATGGGAAGTGAGTGTAAGGGAATTTGAAGAAAATGGAACTGCAATTCTCTGGATGTCCTTTGTTTTATAGTTTTAACATTGTAAACATATAGATGTTTTATGGAATAATTAAATAAAGTTAAAAGCAGCAGGTGCACCAGGGAGAGAACAAGTCAGCTTCACCCTCAAGCCTACTGGCTCAAGCAACTAAATGCCTGTATTGTTGGGTTGATTATGCTGACCTGGGGCCAGAGGTCTGAGCATCTCTTGGGAGGATGAAAATATGCAATATAGCAAATGTGAGGGACTTCCTTCTATCTTCTCTTTGAAAGCAAATATTGTTTTCACTGGTTTGCTTTGTTCCGATTAATTGTTTTGCTCTATTCAATATTCTGTTTTGATAATGTTTTATAGTGTTCTGATTTTGGTTTGATTTTGCTATACCTGATTGAACAGACAACTATTGCAAAGATAACAAGATATATCCCGGTATCCTGCTCTGAAGTTCTGTACCAGTTTCACTGCATTGTCTCAATTGGCTTTGTTCTGTCTTGTTTTGTTGTATTTTACTACTTTCAAAATTAAAAATTAAAAAATGAAATAAAGTTAAATCCAAAAAAATCTCTAAAAATCAAACACAAAACAAATGAATCTAACTGGGTATCAATCCAGTGGCTTAATCATACAGATAATTATTAAATTGACTTTTAAACATAATAACTGAATATTCCAAATAAGTCCCATGTTAGATAAATTGCAAAAAAATCTTAAATTGATTATGTTAGTAAACATAGTGTGGTAGTGATATTAATAACATTATTTTAAAGTGATTACATATCATAATAAAATAATCATATTTATGAAAATAAAAATTTGTAGCATAAGAAAAAATATACAAGTACAAATTCAAAAAGCTAAGTCAAACCTTGTAATTGAAATATTAATCTAAATATTAATATTGACTCAATACATTGTTATATTTAAAAATGTGTTTTTCCTTGCTCTGTTCTCTGAAAGGGCCTAGCATCAGTACTAACCAAATAGCACTCCCTGCCCCCAGACTGTGACCTCTTACCCCCACCTCCCAGTCAAGGGTGACTTGGAGAGAGGTCTGAAGATCTGAAGTGAGAAATGAACAGGTGCGTCTATAACATCTTGTCAAACTAGAAAGCAAGGACACTAGACAGCTGTGGTCCCCAACCTTCTAGGGACCAGGGACCCAGTTTCATGGTGCACAACTTTTTCATAGACCAAGAGTGGGGTGAGATGGTTTTAAGATGATCTGAGCACATTATATTTTTGTGCATTTTATTTCCATTATTACTCTATCGGATTCTCATAAAGAATGGACAACCCAGATCCCTCACATGCCCAGTTCACAGTAGGCTTCATGCTTCTGTGAGAATCTAATGCCCCTGCTGGTCTGACAGGAGGCAGGATTTTGGTGGTAATTTGAGCTATGGGAGGGACTGTTAAGGGGTTTGGACCCCTTGCCATACTGGGGTCATGACAAAGACCACGGGAGCCAAATCAAAGGGGCTCACTGGCCAGAGATGAAATCACTTGAGAATCAAAAAGTCTAATGATGGGCTGGGGATTTAGTTCAGTGGCATAAGTGCCTGCCTGCCAAGCGTGAGGTCGTGTGAGTTCGATCCCTAGTACAAAAAAAAAAGTCTAATGATGCAGTGGAATAAAATACATGAAATATAACAAAAATGGCCACAGGCTCTCATCACCTCTGCATGCGCCTGCTGGGCGTGAAAAGAATGTGAAGCCTTGTCTACTCCTTACCCAGGCTAGCTGCTAGGGCTCTGTAGAGAGCCACATTGAGAGGGATGAACAATCTCATACTACAGGTCAAAAGTGGATTTCCCATGTGCTGAGCTCAGTGTTTCTATGTGCTCCTCACTCCCACTGAGTGCATACCATTCCCCCAGGCCAGGCCATGTCATCCTTGTGTGGCTTGGGGGGTCAAAGGAATGGACATGAACTGGAGGGTCCTGCTACTCACCATGCCTTCATCCCTGACTTGAGAGTTGCAAGTCTTCTGCTATAACCTTGAAACTGGCAGGTGAATATGGTAGCTTTTAGTAAGATAATTTGTTACCTCTGGCAGTTACCAAGGAACCAGTCCATCGTTTTGAAAATTGGTGGAAGCATTTATCTGTAATTCCTACACGAATTGTTTCAGGATAGCCAAGTAGTTAGAGCAAAGTATTCTACAAAAGTATTTTAGCTCATACATCCAGAAAGGGGTACACAGACTGAAAAATCACTGTTTTGCATAGGCTACTGCAATCCCGGATGGAGGCAGTGTTCATTTGTGGCTATCTTTAAAAACTACTACTGCTGCTAAACTGCTACCACTACTGCTACTGGTCAGTTGTTGCAAAACTACAAGGAATGCCTCACAAAAACAGACATGTGCTCCTATGAGATAAAATAGATCATCTATGAATGTGTTCTTATATAAAATTGATCACAAATTGGACTAAACCTCCAGTTCTAAGCATCATTGACAGGAAAAACATTTGGAGGAGAAGAACGTGTGAAAGGTACCAACAAGGGACAATTAATAATGCTCACAATATGGAAAGTTCTGCAGAATGCACAGCTTGGTTTCCTCCACAAATAAATAGCCCGGGGATAAAGTGGTAGTCTCAAGGAGACTGGAGAGACATGTCCACCCAATGAAATCCATGTGTGAACTTTGCTTAGAAGTCAGTTGCAACAAACCATCTGTAAAGAGTCAATAGGACAGCTAGGAAATTTTTAAAACGGTGGGATATTTGATCACATTGAGGAATTTAAATAGGGTGGGATATTTGATGACAGTAAGAAATGATAGTTTTAGGTGACATGTGGTTTTGTTTTTGAAGAAAGAACCCTGACTTCTTAGAGATACAGAAGTATTCACAGATGAAATGATAGTCTGGGATTTGCTTTACAATAATCCAGTGGCCAGGGGCAAGAGAAGGAGGGTGAGTGAGAACTGGAGATGAAACGGGGTCGGTCATGTGTTAATAATTATTAAAGCCGCTCATGGGCACACTGGACATTTGTTTTACTGTTTACTCTCGTGTTTGAACTTTTCCATAGTGAAAAGGTATTTTTAAGCAAAATGGTACTATTTTTGGGCTTCTTAGGGAGATATTTAATGAAATCCAAATATACGGTGATTACATATGTGAGAGAATTAAATATGTACATCTGAGAAGGAATTAATCCTACTGAAGCAAAGCTGACCCCCTAAACGTTGCAGGCATTCCATTCCTACACAACATTTGGGAACATTTTGTCTCACACCCATACCTAAATAGATGGCCTGCTTTTAATTTACTTTCTGGAAAATTATTAGCATCAACGGTAACAACACTATTACTGTCAATCATAAGAAAGGCATCGGATTTTTGCATGTTAAAAAGTTGAGACATATAAAGATTGGGACCCGCTGGATGGGATGTCAGTAGTCAGAGTTCCCCTCAGAAAGCCAGGCATGGTGGCGCACGGCTGTCATCAAGAGGCGGAAGCAAAATTGCCGCAAGCTTGAGGTCAGCCTTTGCTACATAGTGTATTCAAGATCAGCCTGAACTGCATAGGGAGACCCTGTCTCAAAAACAAAATGAAACTAAGATGGAAGAGTTCCTCTCGGATGCTGCAGTGAGTTCCTTGGGCCCCTCCCTGAGTCCCCTGGTTTCCTTCATCGCTTTTCAGCCCGCCCTGCAATCCCAGGCCCAGCTTCCTCGTGCTGATCCTCCCTCTCTCACTCCTTTTGCCTCGTGTTCTCTCTAGCTTGTTCCTCTGGCCTGCAGACATGGGCAAGCAGCAGAGTGTTGGAAGGGGCCATAATCCTGGCCCTGCTGTAAATCTGCCTACAAGAAGCAGCTCAATCTTCCCAGACCACCAGAGGGCTGTGATCCCTGACCTCTCCTCCCTGTGAGTCCTCCCCTCCATCCTCACTCTTCCTCCCCTGGGTCTGAAGGAGGCCTGCCTTTGCCACACCTGTCTGGAAAGCCGGGGTCCAGCTGCTCCGACCTTCTAGCCTCCTGGGGAAGCTGGCCAGCCTGAAACCCACCACTTAGGCCCTTCCAGAAGGACAGCAAGGAAGTGCTCACAAAATAGGAGCGGGGCAGAGTGGAAGGTCCAAATGGGAGAGTGTGTGGTAGGACCAAAAGCCTAGACTTACATGTTCTCAAAAGGTCACAGTTATCCGGCACTTGAAAAGGTGAAAAGATGAATTCAAAACATAGCAAGTGGCACCCAGCACTCATTCAGATACCTCATTAGTGTACCAGGGCAGAGGCAGGGAATTCAGGAAGTCTGGGCTGATGAGGAAAACAGACAGCCCAGGAAGTGAGTCAACCAGTTACTGATTCATTCATTCATTCATTCATTCATTCAAAGAATAGGCTGGGGTCAGGCACAATGATACACACCTGTAGTTCCAGGTACCACTAGGAGGCAGAGACAGTGAAATAGTTTGCACTCATGAGTTTTATACTAGCCTGGGGCAACTTAGTAACACCCCTTCTTAAAAATAAGAGAAAACAAAACCAGACCCTTCAGATCCTGGCTGAGCAACTAGGACCTATAGTGCCTGACACATGGCCCTACAGCTAGAAGTTCCTTATTTAGATGATGTCACAGTTTGATGTTTGAAAGACCTCTTCCCTATCTGAGCATAGGCCTAAGAAATTCCCGTCAGAGTTCCAGGTTCCTGAGGGCTGGCCCTAAGGGGTACATGGCTTGCAGGAAGCTGCTTATCAGTGCTTGAAAGTTTCCAGCGGGCCTTGAAACAGGGCTATAAACTTTCTCACTCCAGCTCCTGCCCAGAGAAAGTTGCCCAGCAGCGCAGTGAGATCAGGTAAGGGAAAAGAAAGGAAGCACTTCCCCACTCATGCCTGCAACCAGCAGCTGAGTCAGCCTGCCTCTGAGGGGAGGAGCCCTCAAACAGGAAGTCCACTCCAGATGAGGGAGGCAGCCAGTACAAAGGTTGGCAGAATACTGCCCCAAGAGGCTCTCATGGCCCTAAACCCTGCCTCTCAGCTGGATTCCCCACTGCTGTGGCAGCATAAGCAGGGAGGACAAGGGACAGAGGAGTATCAGGACACCCAAGAAGGGCCTCTGTGAGTTCAGCCACCATCAACCACGAGCTTCCAGTATATCTCTGACCGCCCGCCATTTCTAGTGTCTGGGGTAGAGAACAGGCCAGACCAAAATCTTAAGCATTTCTGTCAAGCTAGCTACTTGGTGTAGCACACCAAGTCCCACACCAACTCCAAGGAGTCATCTCCCTTTCTCCACAATGGATCCTGTACACACTCAGGTCACTCAATTTCCATCATCTATGACAGTGTCACATGTGTCTCCCAATGTGTTTCTGGACTCTGCTGCCATATAGGGTCTGCCCCAGAGGCACAAACCAGAGTGGATTCAATAGAGAAGAAAGGAATAGGTGACGCTCATGGCCTTGGGAGCCTTCCAGGAAGTCACTGCTCACTTGACCTTTGGCTCTAAAATTGCAAGATTAGATGGCATCTGGCAGACATCAAAGTGCCAGAAATCTGAAAGCCAGATTTCCAAGGTAAAAAAATCCCAAAGTGCTGAAATTTCTTATCCTGGAAGGAGAGGCTACCTGGAGGCTGGAGTAAGCTTTCTCAAGATGCTCTCTGCTTCCACACAGACACATGAAGAGCAAGGACCTCAGATATTCCTTGGCTGTCCACATGGCCCAGCCAGCAAGAATAGACATGGCGTCTCCTGTGGGTCAGTAAGCTTGCATTTGATGGTAAGGGTAGCAGGGATTTGCACCAATCAAATCAGAGATACTCAATCTGGGTAGCAAATGCAAATCATGTGGGGCACGGGAGATTTTAAAAAATACTAATGTTTCTGTCCCCTCCAGACCAAGTGAATCAGAATCTCTGGCATGGAGCCTATGTGCTTGTTATGGTTTGTGTCTAGATGGTCCCCTAAGCCTCATGTGGTCATAGGGTTTTTTTCAGAGGTGGCTGAATCTATAGGGTGTGATTGACTCATAATGCAATGCTGGGTTTAAGGGTGAAGGGATTAAAGACGGATGATTACTAAATCAGTCTACTGATTGGATTGGCACCGCCCTAATCCCCATAGACTGGATATAATATACAGGACAGAAAGACATTTATCTCAAGCTCTCTTGTTGTCTTCTAGTGTCATGAACTGTTGACCCTTTGCTATGTGTCACTCTGCCTTGGAGTCAGTGGATTATGGACTGAAAACTCTACCAATATAAATAAACCTTTCCTCCCTTAACTTTGGACATTGGATATTTTGTCTCAGCAACATAACCAAGACAGTACTGATAATTTTTAAAAGCTTACCAGGATATTAAAAAGTGCAGCCAGGACAGAGAATCTCCATCCTCAACTTCTCTTGACGTGAAATGTGAAAAGGTGGTATGGAGGAGTAGCTAGGACATGACAAACGTTGTTGCCCTCTCTCCTAGAACAAACATTACTGTGTCCTACTAAGTGTCCTTGTCTCCCAAATAAAGTGCACATTCGTGAGCCTGGTAGATAGCAGGATACTCACTGCCCCGGTAGAGCCAGAGGAAGAGAAGGGTGGCGGACAGGAGATGGCAGAGAGAAGAACATGAGCTTTCAGCCAGTTTGGTTTCAAATCAGACCACAGGGGCCTTGGCAAAATAACTTCATCTCTGAGCCTCCTTTTCTTCCATAGAATGAGGATAGCCATGCTGGGGACCTCAGAGAATCAGGGTAGGGATTTAATAAAGTGCCCTCAATTTTGTATGGCACAAGGAAGAGCTTAGTAGGAGTAAACTGTCTTTGGCATGAATGTGGGTCATTCAGTCTGTCCCACTTTGAGTAATCCTCAGAGCTTTGGTTCCTGCTAGGCAGACTCAAGGACCGCAGGATCCCCCACAATTCTGTTTGTGGTGGAACTGCCCCACCCCTATCCATTTATGGTTGAATAAGAATTCTGCCTGGGAGAGGGTAGGTTCAAGGAAGTTATAGAATCCTCCGTTACAACCCAACATGAGGAGTTCAGAGGCTGTGAAGGTGCAGTTCTGCAGGAAAAGCTCCACTTTCCTTGACTTCTTCCTAGCATTGTGGTCCGGGATAAAACTGAACCACTCAGAGCTTTAGTTTTTTCCCTTCAGTTTGAAGCCAACGACACAGTCTCATCAGACAGAGCTGAAGAGGCAGCATTGCACACATAACGAGGGGCACTGGGTGTACTGTGCATGTTCAACTGCCAACAGCTCTGCCCTCACCCTCCTTTCCACTGTGCTAGGTAAGGGAGAATCTCAGTCCTGGGCCAGGTTTCCAGCCAAGGATCTGACTCACTCAGGATTGTCAGGTGACATCAGTGTAAGTGTGGTAAGCAGTGGGTAACAATGCTCAGCTTATCAGAAATGGTGGAGAGGAAGTTCTCTTTCCCTGCCTCTTCACCTAAATAACCCTGTGACATCTGTTGCAATGCATTTGCTTCAGAAATGGTGTTACGACCTTCCCTAGAAGCCTTTTCCCTCTGCCACAATCCCAAGGTCTGATGAGAGCCTTCTTGAAAGTGCCTGCTGTCACTGTGTCTGCTCCACTGGCCATTTGCACACCTGTCTCCCAACTAGATGGCAAGCACTGCGAAAGAAGATCTATGCTCTGTCCATCACTGTATGCCGCACACCTATCATAATGGGCTTCCTAGTATAGATTCTGGGGCCCCAGACATGGGGTGAAGATATTCCAGCACCAGATGACTTAGTCAGACACACTGCACCCCTCCAGGGCAAGCAGGCTGCAGCTGGACAGGAAATCAGCCAACTTGGGTGCTGGACAAACAGGCCGCAACAGGGGAGGACAGCTGCCTTCATCTGTTCCCCACAACTGGTCCACAGCTTCTGGCTAAGCTCAGCATTCCCTGGAGTCTTCTCCCTGCAGAGGACAGTGTAATGGAGGCCCCTCTGCAAGGCCATTGTAAGGTCTTCGACCACTCTCAGTGAAATAGGAACCACTGGGGAGATTTGAACTGGAAAATGTTCTAACAGGTTTTTAAAGACCTGTCTGGCTATTATGGTGAGAGTAGGCTAAAGGGGGCAGGCTGAAAATAGGAGACCACTTAGGCCACTTGATATTCACATCTAGTGTGTACTTTGGCCTGACTTAATCATCACCCCCAAAACTATGAAGTAGACATGCTGTAGCAATCTATTTTTACAAATCACAAATCTGACTCAAAGAAATTAGATAACTACCCAAGTATAAAGAGCCAGGAACTGCTAGACTCAACATTTAGACCAGGTATTCTGGCTTGAGTTCATGCATTAATGAATTCACTTTATATAATGTTCACAAGATTACCTGGATGTATTTCAAAGGAAGAAAGAATATGATCTAATAACAACATGATGTGGGGAATCAAGAATTATACCAAGAATTATCCTAAGATGTACTTCTTGCCACTTCTTTTCAACATAATAGTGATGGTACTATCTTGGATGATAAAGAAAGGGGCAAACATTAAAAAGGAAGAAGTAAAACTATTTTTGTTAGCCAATGGCACATTTGCATACACTGAAAATCCAAAGGAGTCTACCAAAAAGAGTTACTAGAAGCAATAGAAGAATTCAGAAAAGTCCTAGAATACCCATTCAATATTTTAAAGATCTATTATAATTTTATATACCAGTAATGAATGGAAAATGGAAAATTTTTAAAAATCTATTAAGTGACATCAAGATATATGAGGTACTTAGAGATATTTTGAACAAAGTATTACTGAGACATACAAAAGATTATTAATAGACACTAAAGAAAATGTAAAGAATGGAGAGATACAGAATGTTCATGGATTAGAACACTTATACCATTAAGATGTCAGTTTTTCCTCAATTGCACCTATATAATCCCAATCAAAATTGTAAGGCTTTTTTAAACATTAATATTTATGTGCAAATACTAAGAATCTATAATCACCAACCATATTTTAAAAGTAAAAAGCATTTAGAGAATTTATACTATATGCACTTTTCAGATGTACTGAAAATGCGCAGTAATCAAGAGGGTGTGATTTAGGTATAAGATAAAAGAAAGGATTAGAGAGTCCACAAAAAATCTTTAGTATTGCAAATAAAACAAAACAAAACAAAAAGCAAAATAACACAGCTAGTCCAGAAATGAAATCAAACATATATAGTCAATTGATAGTCAATAAAGATGCCAAGATAAACTCAGTGGGTAAAAAGATATTATCTTTTCTTCCATTGGTGCAGGAATAACTGAGTATCTGTAGAGAAAAATGAAAAAGAATCTCATGTCTTACCTCACAACTTACATTAAAACAAACTTGAAATGGGGCATAGACATAAATGTAAGAAGTATTTCTGGAAGAAATATGTAAGTAAATCTTTGTGAACTTGTGTCAGGCAAAGATTTCTTAGGATACAAAAACACTAATCATTAAGAAGAAGTGGTACCTTAGATTTTATGAAAACTAAAAACTTTTCTTCAAAAGACACTAAAAAATAATAAAAAGACTAGCCATAAATCAGGGGGAAAGTCAAAATGTCAATATATTATAAATATAAAAGGACTTGTGTCCAAAACACATACGAATTCTAGCAACCCAATGATAACTTGACAACCCACTTTTTTAAATGAGACAAAGATTTAGATATTTTACCAAAGAAAATGTACAAGTAACCAACAAACACATGAAAAAGACATGGAACACCATTAGTAATCATGAAAATATGCATTTATACCATTACACATCCAAAGGAATCATTAAAATTTAAAATTATAAAAGGCTGGCAAGAACATAAGGCAGCTGGAACTTTCATGCATTTCATGTATATCATGGCAGTGTAAAATGATAAAACGGTCTAGAATTTTCTCATGAAGTTAAATACAGCCTGGCAATGCCAGTCCGATGTTTCAAGAGAAGTAGAAACATGTTTCCACCAAGAGACTTACACACACATACTGATGAATTTTATTTGTAACCCCCAAACCCTTCAGTAAAAGATGCCTACCATGGAATACTACTCAGTAGTTAAAACAAATCAACCACCAGTTCTCTACAATGTTATGTTGAACACAAGAAGCCAGACACAAAAGAATATATACCCTCATTTATATGGAATCCTGGAAAAGATTAATCCATCTTGTCAGGAAGCAGATCCACAAGAGGCTGGGGCTGGGGTGGGGAGGTCTAGGTGGCAAAGGGGCTGGAGGAACTTTCTGGGGACAATCAAATGCTCTAGGTGTTAATTTGGGTTATCCAGGTGTACACAGCTGTAAAATGTCATATAATTATACACTTAAAAATTTAGATGGGATAAAAAAATATGCATAGTACATATTGTAGGGTAGGAAATACCCCAGGACTTGATTTTAAAAATGCAGAGGGACTGAGAGGAGAGCTGGGTATAGTTCTGCGTGGCTGGAGCAGAGCCCAGTGCTTGGTGTACAGTAAATTGTTTTAATACATGGAAGAAGGCAGACGGTGAAGGAGAAAGGAGGAGCGGGAGACAGACACGGGAAGAGAGACTCCCCTCAAAGACACAAGCGGCCTCCTCAGCCCCTCACTGGCTCACTACCTTTCTCACAGTTTCTCCCTGAAAGAGCAAATGGGAGGCCCGCGTGGCTTGGATCTGACCCTTCTGTACTCAGAAGGGACTGGGGAACACGTGTGTGCCTGCTCCTGCCTGCCTGTCCTTCTCTTCCTGACATTCTCTGGTCCGAGAAGGCCAGGACCAGCCCCAGGGTAAGAGTGTGATCTTTCTGTGGCTGTTCTGGGGACACAGATGGGGAACAGCTGCTCAGACCATCTGACAGGCCGACAAGGCCAGGTCTACAAACTCCTGACGTAATCCCTGCTGGTACTCTTTTTTAGGAATATTGAGACTCTTCAGATGGGACAAGGGGAACTTCCCCAGTGGGTTTATTGTTTATTCCAACATCTCAGGCCTTACTGGAAATAGATGACAGTGTAGGGATCTGGGCCCCATACTGCATCGAGTGACAAGCACCTCCCTTCAGCCTCCTTTCACTGTGTCTGGGAGCCCGAGTTCAGCACAATGAAGTCCATTTCCTGCTAAATGTTGCCATGGTCCCCAGCCTCTCACCAGCTTCTCCTAGGGCCAAACCAGCCTGGGAGGCCCTGGCTGCACGCATTCATCCAACAGTCAGGAGCTACTTCCTCCTCTCACCAATAATGAAATCGAAGCTCAGATGATAACTGGCAAGTGAGACCTGGAATTCAAAGCTAGTGAAGAAAGCTTTCTTCTAATCTCTGGGGTCCCTGGAGGGGAAGAGGTCCCTTGTTTACAGTAAGTGGTAACAGTCTGGAGAGACAAGCAGTGTCACCTTTGAGGTACTTCCTCTTTGCCCTTATGAATCTGAGGCCCAGCACCTTGGGAGCCACCCCAGATCAATCCAAGTTTTCTGGGTTTATCTTCTAAAAGACACTGTCTTCTCCTCAAAATGCTGTCCCCAGGCACAGTGCCTCTGAAGACAGTGAGACCATCCAGACCACTGCCTGACCCACCAGGAGTCCTTTCCCCATGAAACAGCCAGGAGGCCAGGCTGGGGATCACTCTAGTGTGGGTTTGAATTCCAGCTGAAGTGTTTATCCATTGTGTGTCTGTAGCCACATTAACTCACCTCTCTCCCCTACCTGTAATATTGAGGTAATAATACTAATCTAAGAAGACAGTTATAAAATCTGTAACCCCCTGGAATAGCTTTTGGACCATGGTGTGTGCTCAAGTGGATCACTGCCCTGAGGTTAGCTGGTCTGCGTCAGATCCAGACCTTCATTCTATCTTCACATTTGCACTATCTCTTCCTGAAGCAACATCCGCCTCCCTTTGTGCGTGCCTGATTGTTATCCGGCCTTTGCGGCACGGGTCCCTATCAATCTCCCTTAGGGAAGAAATGAACTGTATGAAGCAGCCAAGAGCCAGTAGTGTACGAGGGGCTTGGAACCAGGGCCTGAAACTCTGGGAGAACATGTAGACTCAGAGACACAGGCACTAGCTCAGCCAATGCTACCTACACACTCATCACCCTCCTGCTTTCTACCCAGTCACTCACAGTCCTGCCTACCTGCCTCTCCATGTACCTACCAGCCACCTGCACTGCACCCATCTACCTTCCACAGACCCGCCTGCACCGTGCGGCATAGTCATCTGTTCCAACAGAACCAAAATTACATCTGTATGTCATGCCCTTTGCCTTCTTTAGTTTTTTCTTTTTTTCCCCCTCCTTCTTTCAGACCAGCTTAGAATTTTGCACCCTCTTCTGTTTTGTTAGTTTATGAGCAATGCTTTAGAATTTATAGCACACATATAGGACTTGCCACAGTCTACTTTCAAGTGATGTTATGCTATTTCATGTACAGTGTGAGATTTTACAATAATATATTCTAGATCTTCCACCTCCAGGGCTTTGTGCTATTATTGTCCTGCTTTTATTTCTCTCCAGGTTGCAACTCCTACGCTACATTGCATTTATTTTTGCTTTGAAAAAGTCTAATAATTAATTAATACCAAATGCAGTCTTTACATTTGCTCGCTTAGTTATTTCTGGTCCTCTTCATTCCCTTCTGTAAATATAGCTCTCTGGCTGGAGTTGTTTTCATTCTGTGGGAAAGACTTCTTTCAGTCTTTCTTGCAGTGCAGGTCAGCATTTGATGAATTCCTTTTGGATATCTGTACCTGAAAAAGTCTGTATTTTGCTACTTTTGAAAGACATTTTTTTCCTAGGTAAAGACTCTGCGGTGATAATCCTTGTCTCTCAGGACTTTAAAGATGCTGGCAGTTTATTTCTGGCTGATGCTGATTTCAAAAACACCCCCACAGTTTTTATCCCCTCTAGCTATTCGGCCCAGTTTTTCTTTATTTCTTGTTTTGAACAGCTGTATTATTCGGTACTTGGTGCAGTTCTCTTCGTGTTTCTTGTACACTGAGGTTCTTGTACATTAGGTTTATTGTATGCCAAGAGTACCTGGATGTGACAGCTTTGATCTCAGTAGGATATATACACTTATTAGTTCTTTAAGGAAGTTTTTGGTCCTTTCCATATCTTTTTCAAGGACTTACTTCAATTACATGTTACTGGAGTCTTGAAATTGTCCCACAAATCACTGCTTCTCTCTTTTATTGTCAGCTTTTAGTGTTTTTCTTCAGTGTGCTTTATTTTGAATAGTTTTTAATTCTCTGTCTTTTAGTTCACTAATATCTCTGCAATATTTAATCTGCGAATTATAACATCAAATGTCTTTTTATGTCACACACAGTAATTTTCATGTCTATAAGATCAGTTTGAGGTTTTCTTTTTTAAGACTCTGTTTAATATGTTCCATCATTCATCTGTCTTCCTCAAAGCATAGATTATAGTTCTGCTATCTGTGTGAAAGTCCCACCCTATGCATTCTATCATGTAAGCGCTGGGTCAGATTTTACTGACTGTTTTTTCTCTTTCATATAGACTGTATCTTTTTTCCCGTTTTTCCTTTTCTAAAAAACTTTTATTAGTACATGTCTGCAGTACATGATGATGCCATTTATTGTGGGAAGTTGTACTTATATACAACACATCTTAATTCTTTTTCATCTCTTCCTCCTCCAGTATGTATATGCTTGCAATTTGGTACTTGTGACCAGAATTGTGGAACGAATTCCACGACCAGAATCATCGAAAGAATTAAATTCATGAACCAAGGTAACATTATACTTATATTTTATTTTGCTCTTTATTTATATTTTGAATTTCTTATACAAGAGAAACCATGTAATACGTAAGCTTCTATGTCTGACTTATTTCACTTAACTTTATGGACTCAGGTGTATCCATTTTCCCACAAATGACTCATTTATCCTTCTTTATGGCAGAGTAGTAGTCTATTGTATATAAATCCACACTGTCTTTTTTTTTATTTGAAAGAGAAAAAAATAAAAATAACAATAAAACAGAGTTTCAAAATAGGTTAGTAGGAAAGTTAAGATAATTAATACATTGCATATTGTTTTCCTTGTAGTAGTTATTCAGAGTATAGGATAAGGAATCATATCTTGTTCAAACAATATTAACACAAACCCTTCTTTTCAGTGAATTAAGAGAAACTAGCTGTATAACTATCTAAACTATCTTGCAAATAAGTATATTTTCCCCTTTCTTCCTTTCTCTTATCAGTTTATTTTTTCTTTTGAACTCTTTCTTCCCAATTCACAATATCTGTTGTACATTTTGAATCTTATTTGCTTGTTCTCACACTAGTGAGACAATACGATGTTTACACAGATGGGTCTGATTTATTTCACTTATGAGTATGGTCTTGAGTTACATCCATTTACCTACAAAAGTCTCCAGTTTATCTTTCTTTATGGCTGAGTAGTACTCCCTTATATTTTTAAAAAGCCATATATTTTTATCCATTCCTCAGTTGATGGGCTTTTGGGTTGTTTCTAAGATTTATCTCTTACAAACTGTGCTGCTATAAACATGGATGCACATGTGTCACTTAGTCTGATGTTTTTAATTCTTCTGGGAAGATACCCAGAAGGGGAATAGCTAGATAGAATGGGATCTCTAATCCTGGTTTCTTAAGGAGTCTCTACCTTGATTTTCACAGTGGTTCCACCAGTCTACATTCCCACCACCAGTGGAGAATGGCTCCCTTTTCCCCATACTCCCTCCATCCTTTTTTATTGATTGTTTTCTTGATTGATTTCATCTCAGGGTTGTTTTAATTTGCATCTCTCAATTGACCAGTGATACTGAACATTTTCTCATATGTTTATTTGCCATTTTCATTTCTTCATCTGAGAATTGTGCATTCATCTCAGATGCCCATATTTGGATTGGCTCTTTGAATTGGGGGGGGGGTCTGATTTTTTTCATTTCTCTATATGTTCTAAATATAAGTCCTGTTTCTGAGGGAAAACTGGCTATAATTTTTTTTCCACTCTGTTGGTTTTCTTTTCACTCTTTCGGTGATTTCTTTTGTTGTACAAAAGCTTTTTAATAAGGTGAGATCCCGTTTGTTGATTCTTTGTAATATTTCTTTCCTTTGCAGTCTGGGTTTTGTTCATGAAGCCTCTGACTGCAGCTATAAGTTCACTATTTCTACCTATTTTCTCTTCTAGTAAACTTAGGGTTTCTATTTTAATAGTTAGATCTTTGAACCATTTTGACTTTAGTTTAGTGCATGGTGATAGACATGAGTCTAATTTGCATCTTTGGCATGTGGAAAGCCAATTGTTCCAGCACCACTTGTTAAAGAAATCATATTTCTTCCAGTGAACATGTTTGGCTCCTTTGTCAAAGATAAGGTGGCTGAGTGTGTTTGGGGTTGCATCTGCATCTTCCATTCTGTTCTACTGATCCTCAGGCCTGTTTTTTGGCCAATAACTTGTTGATTTTATCACAGTACTTTGTGGTATAATTTCAGATCTCAGATTGTGGTGCCCCCTGACTTGCCTTTGCAGCTCAGAATTACTTTTGCTAAACTAGGTCTCTTCTGGTTCCAAATGAATTTTAGGATTGTTTTCTCTAGATCTAGAGCATATGCTAATGGTATTTTTGATTGGGATTGTATTAAATCTGTATAACAGTTTGGGAGTATGGTCATTTTCACTACCTTGGTTCTTCCTATCAAAGAGCAAGGGATATCTTTCCATTTTTTGATAACCTCTTCAATTTCCTTTTTTTAGGGTACTGTAACTGTCACTGTACAGATCTTTTACATCTTTTGTTAGATTGATTCTTAAGTATTTCATTTTTTAAGATGCTGTTGTAGGGCCAGGGATTTAGCTTAGTGGCATAAGTGCCCGCTTGGCAAACATGAGGTCGTAAGATGCTATTGTAAAGGGTGTACTTTCTACAATTTCTCTCTCTCTCTCTTTGAGAGTTTCTTGCTTATGTACAGGAATGCTATTGATTTTTGAGTGTTGACTTTATATCCAGCTAGCTACACTACTGAATTTGGATATTAAATCTACAAGATTTTGGTGGAGTTTTCAGGATCTTCTATGTAGAGTATCATATCATCCACAAATAATACTTTAAATTCTTTCTTTCCTGTCTTTACTCATTTTTTTCTCTTGTCTGCTTATTCTGGCTGATGTTTCCAGAATGATATTGAATAAGAGAGGTGATAATGGACATACTTGTCTTGTTCCTGATTTTAGAGTGAAAGCTTTTAGTTTTTGACCATTTAATATAATATTAGCTGTTGGTTTGTCATAGATGGCTTTTGTAAAATTGAGGTAAAGACCATCTATTCCAATTTTTTGTAAGTTTTATTTTATTATGAATGGGTATTGGACTTTGTCAAATGCTTTTTCAGCATCCATTGAGATGATTGTATGATTTTTGTCTTTGGTTCTGTTAATATGGTATATTGTGTTTATTGATTTGCTTATGTTGAACCATCCCTGCATTGCTGAGATGAATCCTGCTTAGTCATGATGTATAGTCTTCTTGATGATTTGCTGAATTCTGTTTGGCAGTATTTTATTAAGTTTTCTTTGCATATATATTCATTAGAGAGATTTGCCTATAGTTTTCTTTTTTTGGTTGTATTCTTCTCTATTTGGAGTCAGGGTTCTACTTACTTCCAGGAATGATTTTGGAAATGCTGCTCCCTTTTCAATTTGTTTCAAAAGTTTCAGCATTAGTGGCATTTGTTCTTCTCTAAATTTCATGTAGAATTCAGCAGTAAATTCATCTGGGCCTGGGCTTTTCTTTGTTGGTACATTTTAAAATACATTTTCAATTTCATTTACTGATATTGGTTTATCTAGAAATTCTTTATCTTCTTGATTGAGTTTTGGCATTTTGATTTTGTCTGGGAATCTATTCATTTTTTCTGTGTTGTCCATCTTATGAGAATATAGGTTCTCACAGTATGTATTGATGATCTCTGGGATTTCTGCGGGTTTCATTGTGATTTCGCCCCTTTCATGCCTCATGCTTAAATTTGTGTTTTTTCTTTCCTCTTTTTGATGAAGTGGGCTAATGACTTATCAATTTTATGCATTCTCTCAAAGAACCAACTTTTCAATTCATTGATTCTTTGTATTGTTTTCTTAGTCTCTATTGCATAAATTTCTGCTCTTAATCTTTGTCATTTCCTCCCTTGTACATGCTTTGGGTTTGATTTGTTCTTATGTTTCCAGAAGTTTGAGGTTCAAAATTAGGTTGTTTGCTTCAGCTTGTTCTGTTCTCTTGATGTGTGAATTCATTGCTATAAATTTCCCTCATAGGACTGTTTTCATTGTGTCCCATAAGTTTCGGTATGTTGTTGCATTATCATTTAATTGTATATACTGTCTAATCTTGTCTTTAGTTTTCTCTGTGACCCACTGGTTGTTCAAAAGGCTGTTGTTTAATTTCCATGTGTTAACGTAGTTTTTGTGATTTCTTTGGTCATTGATTTCCAGTTTTATTGTGCTATGGTCAGTGCTTATTTGCTTTTTCATGTCTGTTAATATTCATTTCATGTTGGGTGAACCTGTACTTTAGAAATTATTTTTTCTGCGGCCTCTTCCATTTGTGGTTTCACTTGTGCTGCTATCATTTCAGAGAGTTCCATTTGTTGGCTTCCAATTTCCTGTATGTCTTTGTGCTCTGGACTTGTCCTGAGTCATTACACTGATTTGTGCATAACCATGATTATAGCAGCATAGTGGCATTTGTTCTTCTCTAAATTTCATGTAGAATTCAGCAGTAAATTCATCTGGGCCTGGGCTTTTCTTTGTTGGTACATTTTAAAATACATTTTCAATTTCATTTACTGATATTGGTTTATCTAGAAATTCTTTATCTTCTTGATGCTGCTATCTGTAACCATGGATATGCATATATCACTGTAATGTCTTTAAATCTTTCAGGAAGATACCTAGAAGAGAATAGCCAGGTTGAATAGAGTTTCCAGTTTTCATTTTTTGAGTAATTTTCATACATACTTCTACAGTGGTTGTACTAATTTACATTCCCCCCAATAATGAAGAAGGGTTCCTTTCCCCCTGAAGCTTCAATGGCATGTTTTGTTTTGGGGCGATCATTTGTTTGTTTTTGAAACAGGGTCTTACTCTGTAGTTCAGGCTAGACTTAAACTCACTATGTAGCCTAGGATGACCTCGAACTCACAGCAATCCTCCGGCCTCAGCCACCCAAATGCTGGGATTACTGGTGTCCCACCAGTCATGGCAGTGTGTTTTAATTGGTGCCCCTCTAATGGTCAGCAATGTTGAATATTTCTTCATATGTTAATTGACCATTTGGACTTCTGAGAAGTCTATTCATTTCAATTCTCCATTTTTTGACTGGGTTTTTTCTTTTGAGGGGGTCTAATTTTTTTTAATTCTTTATATATTCTGGATATTAGCCTTCTGTCCAAGGAAGAGCTAACAAAAAATTTTCCCATATATAGACTGTTTCTTCATTCTGTTGCTTGTTTCCTTTGCTGTGCAGAAGCTTTTAAATTTGATACGATGCCATTTTTTCATGATACTACTTGCCTTATGCCTCTATCTCAAGAGTTTTACCTATTGTATCTTTCAGTAGATTAAGTATTTTTGTTTTTATTTAATTTTACTATGTGGTGAGATATATGGATTTCACTTCAGTGTTCTACATACTGGTAGTTTTCCAGCACCATTTATTAAAGAAGCTATCTTTCCTCAAGTGTGTATTTTTGACCCCCTTTGTCAAAGATTAGGTGGTTGAATGTATGTGGGGTTGATTCTACACCTTCTATTCTTTTCCAGTGTTACACATATCTGTGTTCGTGCTTGTGCCATGCTGCTTTTATCACTGTAGCTTTGTAAAATAACTTGAAGTCTGAGATTGTGATGTTTCTTTCCTTCTTGCTGCCCAGGATTGCTTTTGCTAGTCTGGGTTCCTTCTGATTTCATATGAACTTTGGGATTGTTTTCTCTAGTTTTGTAAAGAGTATTGTTGGTATTTTGATTGGAATTGCATTAACTATATATGTCCATTTGAAAGTATGGCAATTTTGACAATACTGATTCTTCTTGTCAAGTAACAGAATATCTTTCCATTTTTCAGATGTCCTCTTTGATCTCACTTTTCAGACTGCAGTACTTTTCATTTTAGAGGTCTTTCAGTTCCTCAGATTAGTTCCTAACTATTTAACTTTTCCTGCTGCTATTGTAAATGGTGTTATTTTTCTAATTTCCTTCTCAGTGAGTTCATTATTGGTGTCTAGGGCTGCTATTGATTTTTGTGCATTGATTTTGTATCCTGCATTATTAAGTTTGGTTATTAATTCTAGGAGTTTTGTGGTGGAATGTTTGGGTCTACTATGTAGCAGATAATTCAGCCGTGAATGCTGGTAATTTGACTTCTTTTATGTATGTATCCCTTTTATTTCTTTCTCTTACCTGATTGTTCTAGTTAATGTTTTGAGTATTATGTTGAATGGGAGTGCTGATAGTGAACATCCTTGTTTTGTACCTGATTTTAGAGGAAAAGCCTTCAGCTTTTCTACATAAGTGGATGTTGGCTTATGACAAGGGCTTCTTTGCATCTGTTGGAATGATTGTGTCATTTTTATTCTTGCTTCTGTTTATGTGATGCACTACATTCACTATTTGTATATATTGAACCTCACTGCATCCCTGTGATGAAGTTTACTTGACCATAATGTATGACCTTTTTGATGTATTTTGGGGCTCTGTTTGCCAGTATCTTGAGGATTTTCACATATATGTTCATTAAAAAGATTTGCCTATTGTCCTCTTTTCTAATTGAGTCCTTGTCTGGTTTTGGAATAAGCATAGTGTTAGCTTCCAGGAATGACTCTGGGAATGCTGCTTCCCTTCAAGTTTCATTAAAGTTTGAAGAGTATTGATATTAGATCTTCCTTGAAGTTCTTGTAGAATTCATGATTAATTCATTAGATTGTGAGATTTTCTTAGTTGGTACACTTTATTACTCCTTCAATTTCATTGCCTGTCATTGGATTATTCAAAGTTTCATAATTTTTGGTTCAGTTTTGGTAATACATTTTTATCTAGGAATCTGTTCATTTCTTCTAGAATCTACAATATATTGGAGTGTAGATTTTCAAAGTCATTATTAATTATCTTCTGGATGTCAGTGAAGCCTGTTGTGATTTCACTTTTCATTTCTAATTGCATTGATTTGGATATTTTCTTTCCTTTTTTATTTCTTAATTTTTTGGTAAGATAGGCTAAGGATTTTGTCTATTTTGTGCATTCTTTCAGTCAACCAACTTTTCAATTCATTGATTCTTTGAATTTTTTAGTTTCAATTTCATTAATTTCTTCTCAGATTTTTATAATTTTTTTCCTTGTATTAGTTTTGGATTTCGATTGTTCTTATTTTTCTACGACACTGAGAATTCACTAGTTGATACATTACACATTGTTCTTTTAGAAATAGTTTTTCAAGTTACAAAATTAAAGCACACAAAGTGGACACTCAAGCAGTGAGAGTGCAAACAGATCTGTTCAACAATCCAACAAGAACCTAGAAATATAGTCATCAATCCCACACATCTAAACTTACATGCAGCTATATCTTTTATAGCGCTTCCTATTTCCTCTTTTTTTGCAATAGCAATTATACATTTTTAAAATTCACAGCTGAATTCTACAAGAAATTTAGAGAAGATTTGATGCCAGTACTCCTTAAATTCTTCAATGAAATTGAGAAAAAAGCAATTGTGTCTGGGTGTGGATTTATGTTGATTGTGACTGTTTGGTGTTCTATATGCCTCACTGATTTGCAT